>CAUYQV010111221.1:0-25903 GCA_963574575.1 Galagoides demidoff
ATGCCATCAGCTTCCAATCTACCAGTCTACCTGTCCTGTCCAGAGCAACAGCTTGATAGTAGCCAAAACTAATTCTGACACCCCCCCATCTCAGAAGAAAACCAAGCATAGTCAGAAGGTCCAGAGAAGAGGTTCGCAGAGATGCCGGCAGCAGGAACAAGCAAGCCAGAAGGAAAGCACCCTGAGACGAGAAAGAAAGGAGAAGGCATCACTGGTTAACAGACTGAAATCCCAAAGGCCAGAGGAATGCTTAAAACACATCATTGTGGTGCTGGATCCAGGTCCTCCTAGCATCTGTCTTCACCCTGGGCTCAGTTGTCTGGGTTCTGGACCACCCACTGATAGTCCCTTTCCCGTCTGTTGCAGTGCTTTTACAGATGGAAGGTGGGGGCCAGCTCCTCGGAGCTTTACAGTCCATGGGGTGCTGCTGTGTCATTGAGGCACAGGTTGTGCCTTGCAGTATCACTTGGAGAAGGACTGGGCCATCTGAGGTAGGGGATTTCTGTCTGACATATCTCATCTCCTAGAGTTACAGGATAAATAAGCTTTCTCAGGAAGGATATATAGCAGTCAGATGGCACAATCAGGATAATTTGAGGAAGATTTAATAAAGGGACTGTTTTTCAAGGCGTGGGCAGGGTACAAGGAAACTACAAGAGACAGCACAGTACCTCAGGGTAATAACAGAATAATTCAGTGTTTCTCAGCCTCGGTACTGTTGACATTTTAATTCTTCGTTGTGGGGGCTGTCCTCTGATTCACAGTGTGTTTAATATCATCCCTAGCCTCTACCTGCTCAATGCCAGTAACACTTCTTTCAGTCGAGACAGTGGAAAATGTTTCCAGATGTTGCCAGATGCCCTTCGTGGGGAAAAATTGCCCCTGGTTGAGAACCACTGATATAGCTGTTTACCATCCCTTTGTCTGAAGGGATGAAGGGAGGGAGTGGTCAGCAGAATCCAGGAGAGAGAAATACGGAGAGCCACCTGGAGAGAAGCCTTGACCTCCAATAGAGGGGTACAGACACCCTAGGTGACCCCATTGGGAAGGAACATAGGGGACAAAATACCCTGCCTTTGCTCTCCTCCTCCCTCCGGTCACCTGTGGTGTTTCCTACTGGTCACACGCAGGTGGGAGCCAGAGCACATGGTGGACCTTGTGTTTTCTAAAGAGATCACCTCAAGCAGAGAGCAGTGGTGCAGAGGGGAGATAATCTGCATAGGATTCCTAGTTCTCTACTTGGGCTTTGGGCATGGGGAGGCTTGCATTTGAATCTCAGCTCCATGGCACGATAGCTATGATCCTGGGCAAGTTCTTACAAATCTTTGTGCTTCGATTGCCTCATGTATAAAATCCCTATTGAGGAGACTAAATGAGATAACCCAGCACCAGCACATAGCAAGCACGCAGTAAATGTTCTTCCCTTCCCTAGGCTCCCAGGTTATACATTTCCAGTACCTATCACTTCTCATCTGTGAATCCAAAATACTCCACCCATAATGTTCAAGAGTTTACAGATGATACGTTAAGATTTTTTTTCTCCTTTTCACATCTTATAACTTTCTTAGTAATTTAGGACATTTCACCACACTTTTGGGGGCATGTGAGCAAACCTTTATAATCATATAGCAGTTTATCCTTTCAAGGCACTGCTGCACTCTCTCTGTTTCAGCCACACTTAGCCTCTAAGGTAGGAGTTCTCCCCATATCACAGGTGGGGAAACTGGGGCTTAGAGGAGTTAAAAGCTGCTGGATCACAGCCAGAACTGGAACTCAAAGCCCCTCCCACCTACACTTTGCTATAGCATGAGTCTCGGTTTTGCATACAGGGACCCAATCAGAAAATTTTCACAAAGTTCTGTTCCCAATTACCCTGTAATACTGCACTGCTATAGGATTATTGGCCTTGGAGCAGCCTTGGCTTGGTTTGATAATGTCCTAACTGTGATAAAGAGTCTGCTCTCACAGACTGAAGTTTCCTTTTGATCCTTTGCCACACAATACCTCTATGTTAGGTAGGGGCACTTAGCTCATAGCATCTAACTTCAAAACCAGAGTCATTTATTTGTACTAAATCCTTGGGAAGAGTTTTCCTTTCTCCATTCCCCTATTCAAAATGCATAGAAAAAAATTGGCAGTTACTTCTCAGTCCCTTTCAACTTGCTAATGTTATTCACCATCTGTAGGATGCATTGCACCAAGGTTAAGCAGTTGAGGACTGGGAGGGACAAGATTATGGGTGGTTGTTTCTTGCCACCACGACTTCATTCGAGAAGAAAAAAAGATAATGCAGAGTGAGTGAGTAGGAGTGAGTTCATTCACTAAGAAGACCTGTGCCACACTTGTGGTGCTTAACCTGCTCACCTCCCTCCCTGTGCTGTGTTCTGGCCCTTTGGCAGGACGGACAGGAAACGGTGGAAGAACAAATGGTCCTGGTGTTGCTTCTGGCAGAGGTGTTTGTATCCATGATCTACAACTTGAAACAGGTGGACAGACCCAAGGGGTAGGGACTAGGGCATGGAACAGAGGGCCACCTCTCACTAGAAAGCAAGTATTAATTGTTTCTGCTCCTTCATGCAGGGAAATCTGGGCAACATTGAAAAAAGGAAGGAAACACTTCAGGGCTTTGTAACTGATGTCACAGCAAAGACAGCAGGGAAAGCTCTGTCACTGGTGATTGTGGATCTGGAGAAATGCTTCAGGTTTGAACTTGCCCTGGAGATTTAGTGTTAGAAGGGGCAGCTCTTGGGCCAACTGAGTTGAGTTTATTCATTCCAGATATGGGTCACTCTGTCAGGCAGCACCCCTGGCAAGCCCTGTTGGACACTGGTCTAGTCTTCTTACACCTCTCCTGCCTGAGCTCAGCCTGGAGCTGCTGCCATTCTTTAATTTCCTCCCCTGCTCCAGTCCTCAGAATCCCCCAAGGAGAAAGAAACAGGGAGTAGCAAATAAACAGGCCAAGGAGAAGCAGCAGCTGAGACAACCAAAGGCCAACGTGGGGCCCGTGGTGTCCAGGGTCGACATGGAAGAGGTAAGAACGTCCCCTTGCCTGAGTCAGGCTGGATGCCCACTAGTCATCTAACCAGATTTGTTATTGATAGAGAATAAAATGCCCACAGCACACTGCTTTCTGCCAAATAGGAAGCCAAGGGGCTGGGGGTGGCTTCAGTGAACACTGACAGGACTTCCAAGTAGTCTCTCTCCACCCTTATAGTCTGTCATTGCTTTTGGATTTCTAGGCATTGGTGGATCTGCAGCTACACACAGAAGCCCAAGTTAAAATTGTACAGAGCTGGAAAGAACTAGCCGACTTCGCATGCTCATTCACCAAGGCTGTGGCGGAGGCACCCTTCAAGTGAGCACCCCCAGCAAGTCCAGCCTCCATGCTGGGCCTTGTCCTTTACAATCATTCTTACAGCCAAAGAAGATGTCCCTTTCCCCTAATCTTTGCAGTCAGCCCACTGTTTTCTCAAGCTTGAGGCAGAAGGAGCTGACCTTATGCAGGAGATTCTTGGGAAGAGCCCCAAGCCTGGTCCCTTTTAAAATGCTCTCCTTTGGCTTGTGTATGTATTCTGCAGCTTGATACAGGGTTATCAGTAGGCCAAGCTACCAGGATTCATTACAGGTCAGATCATAACGTAGTAAGCTCTAGAAGAGGAAATGTTTAGCTTACTTAACTCAAGGGGCATTCACGGTCAGAATTTAAAATTAATGAAGGGGCTCAGCACCCATTGCTCATGGTTAGGGTACTGGCCACACACACCAAGGCAGGTGGATTCAAACCCTGCCCAACCTGCCAAACGACAACTGCAACAAAAAAACAGCCGGGTGTTATGGCAGGCGTGTGTAGTCCCAGCTACCTGGGAGGCTGAGGCAAGAGAATCGCTTAAGCCCAAGAGTTTGGGGTTGGTGTGAGCTGTGACACTATGGCACTCTACCATGGGTGATATAACTGTCTCGAGAAATAAATAAGTAAATAAAATAAAATTAACGAAGGACCTCAGAGAATTTAAGATTAACAAAATTTAAGATTTTGTTAAGTTTAAAATTTTATTTTAAATTCTCACCACTAAACAATATGGGAAATTTTAACATTTTATATTAACAGAATTTAAAATTAACAAAGGATAATCCAGTCCAATTCTCTTATTTTTATACTTCAGGGATGGAGGCCTGAAGAGATTGACTTGTCTAAGCTCCTAGCAAGTTAGAACTACCAGAAATAGACCCCAGGGTGCCAGCTATCCAGTCCTTGTACTTACCCCTGTCCACACTGCCTCCCTGGCAAGAGAATTAAAAGAACTAGATGCAGTTTTCAAGAGAATCAGTAACTAGCACTATGCTTGGGAACAAATAGGCCAGACATAGAGCGTCTACCTTTTCTGAAGTTGGTGGAGGGTTTTTCAGTTCCCAGTTGAGGGGACAGATCTAGGAAAATAACAGGTAACTCACAGCTCTCCAACTGTGCTATTTGCAGGAAGCTCCGAGATGAAACTAGCTTCTCCTTCTGTGTAGAGAGTGACTGGGCTGGAGGGGTAAAGGTGGACCGTTCTGGCAGGGGACTTGCACTGGTCTGGAGAAGACAGATTCAGCAGCTGAACCGAGTCAGCTTGGAGATGGCCAGTGCCATTGTGGATGTCTACCCTTCCCCAAAACTCCTGGTACAGGTATGCTGCTCCAAGGTCACTGCCCAGCACCCTGTGGTCTTAGCAAGTCCCTAAATAATCTAATAATCTCCACAGATAGTACTATTAAAGGCTCAAAAAGGCTTTGTAGATCAACAGTATAGATCTACTAATATCAGAGTTGTTAACACTGACCCAGGGAGGACAGGCTCTCATCCTCCAACCCATGCTTAGCACCCTTCTTACTCATGGAAGAGGGATGACCATGGATGGTACTAACAGGTATTAAGAAGTCATTTACCCTTTTCAGGCCTATCAGCGGTGTCTTTCAGAGCAAGAATGCCAGAATTTGCTTGCAAACATACAAGTGCGCCGTGGGGTAGGTGTGACATCTACCTCCCGCCGTGTTGGACCAGAACTGTCCAGACGTATCTACCTTCAAATGACCACTATACAACCAGAGCTCTGTTTAGACAGTGGTGATGGATGTTAGCACTCAGAGACAAGGCTGAAAACCTGATTTCCACCTTCCCACCCCCACAGAGCCAGGCTGCAGTGAGGGAGACTGGCAGTACCTACCAGAGCACAAGTCTGGTTGAGACAATAATTCTTTCCTGGGTTTCATTGCTTGACAGTCTCCCTCTCTGTCAGCTCAGGCAGAAGACAGAGATTATCTGCAGCATCCAATGTGCCTCTCCTAGCAAAAAATTAGTTGCCATGGACAAACAACCCTAGCCCTGTCCCAGCCGGCCCTTAAAATGCAAAAGAACAAAGACAGACCACTCAGACATGTATTTAATAATTGTAGAAATCCAAAAGAATCAGCATCAAATCTCGAAGTCATGAGTGAACTATCACCTGTGGGTTGGCGTTGTGACTAGGCTCAGCCACTGAGATGCCTCAACCAGCCAAGGAGCAGAATATGATTATGCTGACTCCTATATTGTCTTAATCTCAATTTATGTATTATGTATTTAGTTTCAATAAAGCATTTATATCAATGGCTCTGGAGCTTGAAGGAAGACTAAAGGAATGTGTAGTGATTCTGAGTAAGATATGGACATATGCAGAACTATCCTTTGGGGAGAAGATTAACAAAGTCCTTTCTTCCAGTTATCAGGACAGTCATGACTGGCAGTCCTATCAAAATGGGCCACTACAGCTAAAAGGCTGGACCCTGCCCTCTTTGTTTCTAAACTATGACAGGTTTTTAGTCCTTCCTGGGAAAGGTAAGGAGCTTGTTGTTGGGAGTATTCAGTGAATGAGCACCTTGACACAGTCATATCTGATCCCTCCATCCAGCTGTTGTAAAGATAAGGAAAAGAAAGTAAGAAAATGCTTAATCTAGCAGACAGGAGAATTGGCCAGTGCTGCCCTTACTTGTGCTGGTCACTAGCTGATGCACCACTTTTCAGCTCCATGATGCTACTTAACATCTCCATTCGCTCCCTTCAGTTACAGCTTACAATCAAATAATTCTGAACCTTAGTATTTATGAAGCTGATATTTCAAAATCTTCAAAAGCAGGATGCCTTTGAGGTGTTTAGTCACACCTAGTACTAACAGAGCTGTCAGGCAATGTGGCTTTGCAGAGATCCATCTCCCTGCTTACTGGCAATCAGGGATTAATGCTCTAAAATCGAGGCAAGTTGCCTGGACTGCTGCCATTTAAGGGAGCCACAGAACTTATGGCAGGACTCCATGGGAGCTGCCTTATACCCTGATGGTATGAGGTTTCTATGCCACAAATCTGTCTACCATGAAAGATTCTATACTTTGGCTGAGATACATTCAATTCTGGTGTGAGTTCTGTTCTCCCAAGACATTATAAAAGTGGCATAATGAGGAAAGAAACAGTTTCAGAGGAGGAATCTAGCTCTGTCTGAAACTAGCTGGGAGACTGTAGGAAAGTCATAAAAAGCCTCCGTTTTTCTGTGTGCAAATGTTATATTGGACTGGACAGTCATGAAGTCCCTTTCACAGCCAGAGATTTTATATTGTCCCTAAAATGCTGAAATCGTTGAAGTCCTTCAGAAAATAGTTATACCTTCCCCCCAAGTTAGGCTGGATATGCTGAGTGTGGTGTCCTCCTAGTCCCCAATAACACTTCCTCCTGATCAGCCCTGGTTACCTAGGGAGGAATGAACGAAAGGGTTTGTGACATACAAAAGTATCAATGTAGTGACAGCCGACCATTTAGTAGAAACGAGCCTTGCCTTTACATAGCTTTGTATAACTAGAAAAGGCTATGTCTTCTCTCTCCCCACCCCCAAGCCTATTCCTTTAGGCATGCAGATAACTGTTCCCCCCAACTTCCCATTTCTCCTCATTCCACCAGGGAACCCTGACTTAGGAACAAAGAAGTCCTATGAAGAGGAGGTCTCAAGTACCCATCAGTAGCCATTTGATGATGGCAGGTAGGTCTGATGCTAAAAAGAGGTTGTGTCCAGCAGAACCCAATTCCATAGGAATCCAAGCTCCAAGGCTGGGAGGCAGCAGGTGCTGAGGACAAGCTCACTGCTGAGAGTCGGTCTGGAGGACCCACTGGAAGATCTCGTGGCGACGTAGACCCTGGACGGCGTTGTCGTAGATGGTGTTCACACTGGTGCAGAGGGGCTGCTGCTGCAACTCTGTCACCCTACAAGCAACCAGCCCACCTGCCACACATAACAGCAGCAGCGGCAACAGCAGCTTCAGCACAGCCCAGGATCGAGTGTGTTTCCGGGGTGGTGGCTTGCGGGGGCGGGAGCCAGACTTAGATTCTAGAGGAACAAGTCACAGAAGACAAAACAAATTTAGTCAGTTAAAGAGATCCGCTCTACCAATCTATATAGTGCCCTCCATACAGATACCATCTTTAAGCAAAGACTTTCCAGATCCTGAAGAGAATGTTTTAAGAATATCTGAGCTCTTAAGACCCTTGCCATCCAGAGACTGGAACAGAAATACCTTTCCCCCTGAATCCCCAGGGAGTACATTTGAATCTGGAACTCATTCTTAAGTCTTAGGTAGCTCACAGTCCCCAGTACCCTAAGTTCTCCTTGGTAACAGGCCTTTGGGGAACTACTCTAAGGAAACAGAAATTTATTAGTAATGCCACTATTATGTAATACGTATATAAAAAGAAAACCTGGAAGGCAGTACAACACACTGTTATCATAAATACTGATTTTTGCTAGGAACAGGGATTACAGGCAATTTCTATTTTCTGATATATATGTCATTTTTAAATTCTCTTCAATGAATATATATTTTTAATAGGAAAAAAATTGGTTTTGAGATTTTTAGGCAAAAATTTTTTTTCCTTTTTATAGAGACAAGAGTCTCACCTTATCACCCCTGGTAGAGTGCTGTGGCATCACAGCTCACAGCAACCTCAAACTCTTAGGCTTAAGCGATTCTCTTGCCTCAGCCTCCCAAGTAGCTGGGACTACAGGTGCCCACCACAATACCCAGCTATTTTTTTGTTGCAGGTGCCATTGTTTTAGCTGGCCAAGGCCAGGTTCGAACCCACCAGCCTCTGTGTATGTGGCCAGTGCCCTACCCACTGAGCTACAAGTGCCACCCTTTGGGCAAAAATTTTAAAAACTTGACTGAGCATTCACAATGGCAAGAACTGTACAATCCTATTGTCTCATTTAACCCTTATCACTATAAGTATGATCCTCATTTTTGACAAGGAAATAAAAGAACAGTGGCAAGATCAGGCAACTTGCTCAAGGCAAGAGTGAGCAAGGACAGGGACACAGACTCTATCTATCCTCTATACCGAGACCCTACCCCTCACATGCTTCACCCTTTGGACCCAGAGGTTACATGATCCTCCCTAGCATGTAGCCACATCACTAGTGGACATATTCCAGCAAAGCATGAAAATGTATTTTTCTTTTTTTTTTTTTGAGACAAGTCTCACTATGTTACCCTTGGTAGAGAGCCATTTGTCACAGCTCATAGCAACCTCAAACTCTTGAACTTAAGCTATTCTCTTGCCTCAGCCTCCCAAGTAGCTGGGACTACAGGTATCCGCAACAACACCCAGCTATCATTGTTTAGCAAGGCCCTGGCCAGGTTCAAACCCACCAGCCCGGGTGCATGTGACCGGTGCCCTAACCACTTAGCTATAGGCACCGAGCTGAAAATGTGTTTCTCTATACATTGTGGCTACCTGAATGCAGGCCAAATGACAACTCTGGTGTTCAAGCAGAAAGGGAGATCTGTTTTGACTTAGGTGAAAAAAAAAAAACACAGGCATTGCTGACTTTACAGAGAAAACCTACCCACTATACTTCAAAAATGATACAAGGGACTTTTTTTTTTTTTTTTTTTTGAGACAGAGTCTCGGTGTGTCACCCTTGGTAGCCATGGTGTCACAGCTCATAGCAACCTCTAACTCTTGGGCTTAAGTGATTCTCTTGCCTCAGCCTCCCAAGCAGCTGGGACTATAAGCACCTGCCATAATGCCCGGCTATTTTTTGTTGTAGTTGTTGTTTAGCAGGCCCAGGCTGGGTTTGAACCTGCCAGCCCCGGTGTATGTGGCTGGCGCCATAACCACTGAGGTACAGGAGCCAAGCCACGGACTTTTTTTTTCTTTTTTAAAGAGACAGTATCTCACTATGTTGCCCAGGCTGGTCTCAAACTCCTTCAAGCAATACTCCCACCTCAGCCTCCTGAACAGCAGCACCGTAGGCACTTGCCAATGTACCAGGCTATGAAAGCCTTTTTATTTTTATTTATTTTTTTGGCAGTTTTTGGCCAGGGCTGGGTTTGAACCCACCACCTCCAGTATATGGGGCCAGTGCCCTACTCCTTTGAGCCACAGGCGCTGCCCTATTTATTTTTTTGAGACAGAGTCTGTGTTGCACTAGATAGAGTGCCATGACATCATAGCTCACAACAACCTCAAATTCTTGGGCTCAAGCAATCCTCTTACCTCAGCCTCCCAAGTAGGTGGGATCACAGGATTACAGGTTCCTGATAATGCCTAGCTAAAGCTGGTCTTGAACTCCTGACCTCAAGCAATCCACCTGCCTTGGCCACCCAGAATGTTAGGATGACAGGCATGAACCACAGCACCTGGCCTATGAGGGACTTTTAAAAGTAACTTGACCATGTCTGATTTTTGCCAATCTCAGTTACTTTAAAACCTCACACCTGTCAGACTCCTGTTCTGGGAATGCTCCAAGACACATTTAGCAAAATATCTGTACAGAAGTACAAGGGCATTAGAGAAACAAACCAGGAGGGCACTATCTCCCTAGGACAATTCCCCCTTCCCTAAAACCAAACTCTCAGGGCCTTATTCCTTCACGTTCTTCCATGCTACCCCCAGGCGTTATAGTTTATCTGACAAAGGTTTGCAAACTCACTGTTCAAGTGAAGTCTCTCCACTGTACCCCTGCTGTAACTTCACAACAGAAAGAAAACTTACTCGGGGCCTGATTTGTTTCCTTCTTAGGTTTCTTCTCCTGCTCCCGCTTGGATGCTTTGAGGGCGTCATACTCCTTTCTCCGACGCTCCTTCTCTTCTGCCTTTTCCCGCTTCCGCAATTCTCGTTCCTGGGCTTCCTTAGCTCGCTGCTTGGCCTCACGCTTCTTTTCTGCCTCTACCACAAAATACACCAAAACATGACTTCTCTCCCACAAACCCTTCAGCAGTTTGCTTTCTCAGGTGATTAAAAGTATGGATTCAGTTGCCTTTTCCTTTATGCCATGGATCACATAAGAAATAATCAAAGGAAACAGCCATCTTTCTGCTTTCCAGAAGGAGCCCTCCCTAAATATAATAAGCTGCTCTCAAGGTTTGTAGGCGGATTCTTACTGGGGGGTTCCTGGCCCCAAGCAGCAGAGATTAGAGTAAAATAACTAAGGGGGACGCATGAAAGGCATGAGTGATACATGGTGCTCTTCTATAATTAGGCATTAATTCAGAAGGCATAGCAACTACCAGCTTTCTAGAACTCAACTGTGAAAAGAAGAAACCATGGCAGTGTGGAGTTTATGGGATTCCTATCTTCCCAAGCTTTAGAAATGAATATGGCAGAAGGAAGGCAAGTTAGAAGAGAGAATGAACACTCAAGTTTAGGGTTAGAGACAATGGCAAGGTTCTAAAAAAAGCAAGACCAATAGTTTGTCAGAGTAACTCTGGACTTGAACTCAAGAATCCAAAACCTGAACTCAAGAACACATTCAGATTTACTTAACAGCCCAAGTATGTTTACAAACTTCCAAATTACAACTTCCAAATTATTGGGTTCTAAAAATGCACTTTCAAATTAGTTATTTGGAAATCTGAAATACATTTTTCCAAAGCCAGAATGCCACAAACGGTGGTTAAATGTCCTTTTAGGCCTAAAAGCTGATTTGAGCAATAATAGGCTGAATGGGAGTACTGTAAGTACTGTAGCTTTCCACTGCTTCCCCACACACAAACAAGCTCCTAGTTCCAGCTGGGCACTGAGAATGCCAAGAACACACTACACCCGGCCTCTAGGGAACATGTGCTGTCAAGAAGTGAAAGCAGCATGGGTCAGAGTAAATATAGGAATGTGCTGCCACCGTGGCCATGCACAATAAAGGACAGCTGTAACTCAGCATTCTGATCTCAGTGCCTGTAATCAGCACTGTACAAATTCATCCCTCTGTGACCACAGTAGCCCTCCAATAAGGGTACTCAGAAATCAGCCAGCCAGTCAACAGGGTGCCTGCTATGTGCTAGAAGTTGTTCTTTTTTTCTCTTGTATAGACAAGGTCTCATCATGATGCTCAGGCTGGTCTCAAACTCCTGACCTCAAGTGCTCTTCCCTCCTTGGCCTGTCAATGACTGGCATTATAGATCTGAGTCCCCGTGCCGTGCCAGGAGTTGTTCTAAGTGTTCAAGATGCAGTGGAAAAGATAGGTCAGGTTCTAGTTCTTACATCATTTACTTTCTGCTATTTTTTTTTTTTTTTGAGATAGAGTCTCACTTTGTCACCCTCAATAAGAGTGCTATGGCATCATAGCTCACAGAAACCTCCCTCTCTTGGACTCAAGTGATTCTCTTGCCTCAGCCTCCCAAGTAGCTGGGACCATAGGTGTCTGACACAACACTCAGCTATTTTTAGAGACAGGGTTCTCGCTCTGGCTCAGACTGGTCTCAAACCTCTGAGCTCAGGCAATCCACCCATCTCGGTCTCCCAGAGTGCTAGGATTACAGGCATGAGGTACCATACCCAGCCTACATCATTTATTTTCTAGTGAGAGAGCCAGACAATAAACAAAGGAACACAGAGTAAAGAGGAGAGTGACCTGGCTGGCGCAGTGGCTCATGCCTGTAATCCCAGCACTCTGGAAGGCCAAGCCAGGTGGATTGCCTGAGCTCATGGGTTTGAGATCAGCGTGAGCAAGAGCAAGACCCTGTTTCCAAAAATAGCCAGGAGTTGTGGCAAGCATCTGTGGTCCCAGCTACTCAGAAAGCTGAAGCAGGAGAATCACTTGAGCCCAGGAGTTGGAGGTTGCTGTGAGCTATGACTCCAGAGCACTCTACTGAGGGCAATAAAGTAAGACTGCATCTCAAAAAAAAAAGACAGGCTCAGGGCCCGCAGTACAATGGTTACAGTGCCAGTCACATACACAGGGTCTGGCGGGTTTGAACCAAGCCCCAGCCTGCTAAATAATAACTACAACAAAAAATAGCAGGGCACTGTGGCAGGCGCCTGTAGTCCCAGCTACTTGGGAGGCTTAGGCAAGAGAATCGCTTAAGCCCAAGAGTTTGAGGTTGCTGTGAGCTGTGACACCATGGCACTCTACCCTGAGACAGTGAGACTATCTCAAAAAAAAAAAAAAAAGACAGTGACCTGTGTTATAAAGAAAACACTAGAGGGTAGTAGTGACAGTCTAGTCTGGGTGGTTCTGAAAGGGGTAAGGTTAACCCAAGGCAACATTTGAGAGAAGAGGGATTATATGAAGCTAGCCATGTAGCAACTGTAGGAGGAAGAAACCCCAACAGTGAGATTAGAGTTAGATGTTCAAGCGACAGGATAGGCTTGTGTGGCTGGAGTTAATGGCTTGGTCGCCCTCGTGTATGAAGCAAGGCCAGAGAGGCACGTAGGCAGGCTTGAGCCAAAGTAGGTCTTGTTGGCCACATCACTGAGTTTGGATTTCATTCTAAATTCAATGGGATACCATTAGAGGGTTTAAGCAAATAGCAGTATAACTGATACATGTTTTACAGAGATCTCCCAGGCTACTGTGTAGAGAATGGGTTCATGGAGATGGTACAATTATGGAGACACATTAGGAAGCACTCTGGTCCTTGGCATGAAGGCTAGTTACAGACGTGGTACTAGAGGTACAGAAACTGTCCCATATAGGACTTGATGACAGACTGGATATGGGGGGAATTACAAAAGAAAGGAATCATGGACATCTTTCCTATTTCAGGCTTGAAATGACTTCCTATTATATGTAGGAAGTCTGGGAGGGACTAAAAAGGGTCACAAGTCTGTTTCAGCCATGTTCTATGTGAGATGGCTATCAACCCTCCAAACAGAGACAAACACAAGCAGATAGACTGTGACGCTGGAGTTCTGCAGAAAAGGCAGGATTTGAAAGAGACTGGTTAGACAAAGAGGATACCATCTATCATGCACTGTGCCCCTCTCCCCGCAGCTACTCTTCTGCTGGATTCTAGCTCCTGGAAGCACAAGGACCTGCTGTCTGGGATGAGGTCCTGGAAGGTAAAGAGAAGGGAGATGGCCACCTACCTCGTTCCACTTCCAGCCGCCGCTGCCTTTCTCGCTCCTGATCTGCCTGCACAGCCTTCATGTGCTGTAGCACCTGCAAAGGAAGAGAGCTCCTGAACTACATATAGTAATAGTCTTCACAGCTCATGTCTGCTCAGGGAAGTGTCAAAAAAGAGACTATCTTCAGGATCCTAGATTACCACGGGCCCTGGTAGCAATGCAGAGCTTAAATAGTTAACTCTCTCTCTGTATCATATATTACTGTGCCAACTTTAACTGGAAGAGAATCACATAACCCCAGTTCATTAAAGTTATCAGAAAAAAATCTGTGTAACATGATGCCAACTCAAATCTATAATAAGTTCTTCCACTTAGGGCCTGGCATGGTGGCTCATGCCTGTAATCCCAGCACTCTGGGAGGCCAAGGCAGGTAGGTTACTTGAGCTCAGGAGTTCAAGACCAGCATAAGCAAGACCCTGTCTGTAAAAATAGCCAGGCCTTGTGGTGGGTGCCTGTAGTCCCAGCTACTCAGGAGGCTGAGGCAAGAGGATCACTTGAACCTAAGAGTTTGAGGTTGCTGTGAGATATAATGCCATGGTACTCTACCAACGTGACAAAGTGAGACTTGGTCTCAAAAAAAAAAAAAAGTTCTTCCATTTACAATCATTCTCACATGCTTGATTTCATATAATCCTCCCAGCAACAACTTGAGGTCAGCATTTCCTCCAGCATTTTTCCTGACCTCCCCTCTTTTGGTATGTTAGATCCCCCTCCCATACCTATAGAATTCAATACAGCAGCGGTCCCTAATCTTTTTTGGCACCAGGGTCTGGTTTCATGGAAGATGATTTTTGTATGGACTGAGGGCAAGAGGGCAGGGGATGGTTTCAGGATGATTCAAGTGCATTACATCTCCACTTCAGATCAGCAGACATTAGATTCTCACAAGGAACACACAACCTAGATCCCTTGAATGCACATGTGATTTACAATAAAGTAGGTGATCCTATGAGAATCTAAAACTGCTGCTGATCTAACAGGAGGCAGAGTTCAGGCGGTGATGTGAGCAATGGGGAGCAGCTATAAATACAGGTGAAGCTTAGCTGCTCCTTCACCTGCTGATGCTCACCTCCTGCTGTGCAGCCAGTTCCCAATAAGCCACAGACAGGGACTGGTACAGGTCTGCGCCCAGGGGTTAGGGACAGCGGCAATACAAGATACTGCAATTACTTGCTCCCCATCTGTCTCAATCATAACACTGCAAGGGAAGAAATATTGTTCTGTCTGTAGGTACCCCAGGTGGCCATAGCTAGCACAGAATTCGGCTTATCACAGGCATCTAATACATGCATGATGAATGATTGTATTCTCATTTCAAAAGAAAGAAAACCAAGATTGGTGCCTGTAGCTCAGTCATTGGGCTGGCAGGTTCAAACCCAGCCTGGGCCTGCTAGAAGAATGACAACTACAACAAAAAAATAGCCAGGCGTTGTGGCGGGCGCCTGTAGTCCCAGCTACTTGGGAGGTTGAGGCAAGAGAATCGCTTGAGCCCAAGACTTTGAGGTTGCTGTGAGCTGTGATAACATGGCACTCTACCAAGGGTGACAGCTGGAGACTCTGTCTCAAAAACTAAATTAATTAATTAAATAAAATAATAAATAAAAATTTTAGAAAAGAAGAAAACCAAAATAGTTAGGGTGATTAGTATACTGAGCATAGCTAGAAACTAGCATAGCTAAGCTATTCTGCACCCATAGCTATCTGGGTGCAGATACTTTGAGTTCTTAGAGCACAGCTTGTTCTACTCACTTTCACCAATCGTACAGAGAAGAGCTCTAAGACAAGGGCCCAAATACAACACCCCACTACTTCGCACACTGAGTTCCCCTAATCCTCGTCAACTCGCTCACGGATTACCTCTAATTAATGCAGCAAAGATTCTCACTATAGGCTCGGTGCTCCTAGCACAGTGGTTATGGCACCAGCCATATACACCAAGGGTGGCGGGTTTCAACCCAGCCTGGGCCAGCTAAACAACGACAACTGCAACAAAAAATAGCCAGGGGTTGTGGCGGGCACCTGTGGTCCCAGCTACTTTGGGGGCTGAGGCAAAAGACTCACTTAAGCACAAGAGTTGGAGGTTGCTGTGAGCTGTGACGCCACAGCACTCTACCGAGGGCAACACAGTGACACTCTGTCTCACTATGGACACAGTTGTAGGAGACAAAAAATCCTTTTTGTCTGTATTTTTTTTGAAGCTGGTATTACTCAGGTGTAGGATGGAATAGCTTGGAGCCCACTGTAATCCTGACTAACCACTATGTGACCTTAACTAGTGACTTAACTTTTCTGAGCCAATTTTCTCATCTGGAAAACAAACATAAGATATACTTCTCTGGCCTGTTGTGATGAGTAAATAACTTATCTTGTACTGGCTGACTAGCATAATCCCTGGCATTACATGTCCTCAAGAAATACTGCTGGCCAGGCGCAGTGGCTTACGCCTGTAATCCTAGCACCCTGGGAGGCTGAGTTGGGTGGATGGCCTGAGCTCAAGATTTTGAGACTAGCCTGAGCCAGAACAAGACGACCTCTCTAAAAATAGCCAGGTGTTGTGGCAGACGCCTATAGTCCCAGCTACTTGGGAGGCTGAGGCAAGAGAATAGCTTAAACCCAGGAGTTTGAGGTTGCTGTGAGCTATGACGCCACAGCACTCTACCAAGGGTGACAAAGTGAGACTCTGTCTCAAAAAAAAAAAACCACTACTTATCTTCTTTACCATATGAGTAAGAAAAAATAAAGAAAATCTGAACTGTTCTAAGCTACTATGACAAAAGAGTCTTATTTCACTACTGCACTAAACAACCTATAGGATAAGCATGTGTATTCAACCTAATTCCTTTTATTCTCAGAAACTTTAGACCACAAACAGCCATCATAAGAGGGACTGAGAGAAGCAGGCCTCCAAAAGGATTTCCCTTCAAAAGCCTGGTCTGAAGCCACTAAGAACCCTGTCCTGAGTAACCTAAGACTTGAACCTCCTCGCACATCTCCCTAGGGATTCAAACTAACAAAAATGGCTGCTCAACAAGGAGTTGCAGGATCTGGAGGAAGGGTAAGTATGATGGTGAGAGGCAGCCCTACTTCAAAGTCCCTAGTTCAAATATTGACTCTGAACTCTGAGTATTAAATAAGCATTAACCATTCAGTTGGTGTTAAACAGCCGGTTAGAGACATCCCTCTTTACCTTGGCTACAAGTGCTACTATCAGGAGTTAATGGTCTGAAAACAAAGGCAGTTCAGAAATGGGACAGACTCACCTAGTCTAGACTGTGAGCTGCTGGAGGACAGATTTTATCTACCTACCTTAATTCACAGCATATAGTAAGCACTAGAAGAATATTATTGAACAAACTGGTTTTAAAAGGTGCTTTAATATGTACTAAACTGATGAATAGCTCATAACCCATATACAAGGTCAGAGCTGGGAAGGCCTAAATAATTCCTGGAAGTAAGAGATCTCATTCTAACTGGCCTAAGCCACTTTCCCTACAAAGCCTGAAGATGTACTACAGCTCTGAGGCAGCAGTGTCAGGGACCATGGCTTTATTTATTTTTTTGAGACAAAGTCTCAAGCTGTTGCCCTGGGTAGAGTGGCGTGGCATCACAGCTCACAGCAACCTCCAACTCTTGGACTCAAGAGATTCTCTTTCCTTAGCCTCCCAAGTAGCTGGGACTACAAGTGCCTGCCACAGCACCTATTTTTTTTTTTTTTTTTTTTGAGACAGAGCCTCAAGCTATCCCCCTGGGTAGAGTGCTGTGGCATCACAGCTCATAGCAACCTCCATAGCAATTTCTGGGCTCAAGAGAGTCTCCTGCCTCCGCCTCCCATGTAGCTGGAACTACAGGCACCCGTCACAACGCCTGGCTATTTTTTGGTTGCAGCCGTCATTGTTGTTTGGTGGGCCCAGGCTGGATTCGAACCCGCCACCTTAGGTGTACATGGCTGGTGCCTTAGCCACTTGAGCCACAGGCGCTGAGCCAGCACCTATTTTTTTTTGAATAAAGGAATGGATTAATGAAAGGTGTGAATTTGTTGTATCAGAGAAAAATGAAAGTAATACCCACTTAGAATTCTGAGGATTATGAGATGGTAAGCATCTAGGACAAAGGAAGAGTAAGAGTAGCTACTATTAATGTCTTCAGAACAGACCTCATTCCTAAAGCACCAAGGGTTGTGTTTTGTTTCTTTTTAGACATAAGGTCTCACTGTCTCCCAGGCTGGAGTACAGTGGCCTCCTCACAGCATACTGCAACCTGAAACTCCTAGGTTCAAGTGATCCTCCCGCCTTAGCCTCCTGAGTTGCTGGAACTATAGGCATGCACCACCACGCCTAGCTAATTTATCTATTTTTTGTATAGATGGGGGTCTCACTCTTTTTCAGGTTGATCCCAAACTCCTGGCCTCAAATGATCCTCCCACCTCAGCTAACAGTGCTAAGACTGCAGGCATAAGCCACTGCACCCTGCCCCAAACAGGATTTCACTGATCACTTATACTATTCTTATCTAAGGGAAATCAGTTATCTTATTAGCTACTTGGTTTTTTATGTCAACTTTGTGCTTGATTTTTTTTTTTTTTTTTGAGGCAGAGTCCCTGGGTATCAGGGCATCATTGTAGCTCACAGCAACCTTAAACTCTTGGGCTCAAGCAATCCTCTTGCTTCAGCCTCCTGAGTAGCTGGGATGTGCTTCATTTCTTATAACAATGGGTGATACAGATGAAGAAATTATATAAGCAACTCTGAGCTAATGATAAGAAAAAGAGCTATTAGTTTTGAGATTCACAGTGGAGACTCGTCATTCACACACTGAACGTACATTAATGCTAGTATTTAAAGTTAAGGTTTTTTGTTCAACATTCTCCCTAAACATAACAAGTCATCTGATGCTCAGCTGAAGCAGCAGCAACCTGTTCCAAAGCTAGAAGGAAATAAATGACTGTAGTTGGAGTTACTGAGAGATGGGTACAGTCCTGTTCTTAATGAGCAGGGTAAGGCATCTTCAGGGTTACAGAACACTGGTAGTGTCTGTCTTGCATACTGCCTTTAGTGCCTCACTCCTACATCAGGTGACTCAAGTGTAATCTGGTTTCTTTTTTTAAGAGACAAAGGTATCCTTATGCTGTTAAGGCTGATCTCAATCATTTGAGCTCAAGTGATCCTCCTACCTCAGCCTCCTTTGCTGTAACTGGGACTATAGGCACGTACCATTGTACCCATTTTTTTTGTCCTAGTTTCCTAAGAAAGGAAGTATTGTTAGAGCAGAAGATGGTCTTATTCTGCTACTTGTAAAGTAAATGTACAAACAAAGGTCTCTGGTTGGGCAGCACCTGTGGCTGAAAGGAGTAGGGCACCAGCCCCATATACCGGAGGCGGCAGGTTCAAACCCAGCCCCAGTCAAAAAGTGCAAAAGAAAAAAAAACTAAAGGTCTCTGGTTGACAGGCTCACAGTGGACACATTTCACTGAGACCTTAGTGCTTTAATCAACACACAGCTACAGGTGCCCTGAGAGGCCAAAATGAGAAGAGTGGAAAGTCTTGGGGGAGTGTGAGAAGACACCTGGGAACGTCGTGCTTACCTTGTTTGCACACTGCTTACATTGCTTCTCATCCAAGCAATCACCTGCCACCTTGGCCAGGACAGGATCCAGGGGATTATCCTTCAGGTCTAGCCACTTTAAGTTCTAAAGAAATGGGCAAAGAAGCCGATTAAGCCTGAGTTCACATATTCAATCCCTCAAAGTGAAACAAAATGAGCAGGAATAAAGCTCCTCTGTGTTCTACCTACAGGGAAAGCCAGCTGAGACAGGATCAACAAGGTGATACTTCTGTCAGCCTTTCTCATGGCTGTGCACCATCAGGGCCTGAGCCTTCTCCCACACCTGGCCGCAAAACACTGGTTTATGAATTATTACCTTGAGTTGAGCAAAGCTGACAGGTAGGGTGACCAGCTTGTTGTTGAGGAGATCCAAGTGCTGGAGATTGACCAGACGGCCAAAGTCTGCTGGCAACTGCTGCAGCTTGTTCTTACTCAGGTCTAGCTTCACTAGGTGTGTGAGGCCACAGAAATCCGACTGGAACCCAAAGAAAGAACACTTAGGCATTGGGCTCACACATTTTTAGTTTGAAAGTTCCCAAGTCAGAGGTTCCTCCACATGAATCCTGATGCTTCCTTTACCAGCTCCTCAAATGAAAATGGAAAGATGCCTGCCACTCCTGATGCTTATTACCAAGACATGCACATAAACAAAAGGGCTTAAAGTAAGCCCCAAATACATGTGTATTCTTTTGTCCTTAGCTCTCCCTCTAGCCTGTCCTCCACACAGCTTCTGGAATGATCGGGGATGCATTCTGTCATCCCACAGCACCCTATGCCTTCCATAGGATGTCAAAACAGGGCACCTATCCATTTTCCTAAAAGATCAGACAGTATTTGAGTACTCAGTCTTATTCTTTTTTGATACTTACAGCACACTTAGCATAGGTGCTCCATGAGTGTTCTTAGAAGAATTGACTGAACAGGCTGGGACCCATTCTACCCATATCCTGCCTCTTCTTCAGCACAGGCCAAACCATCCTCTTAACATTAAACATTTGCTAAGTGCCCATCTGAAAGTGATGGCACTATCTCAACTAATGAGGCATTATTCATGCTCTCTGGGGACTTGTAAACACCAGTGAATCTACACTGCAGAGTGGAATGAAAGTTGTCAGCACAGAAAACAGAACAAACTCAGGTTGAAAAATGTGCTTGGAACAAAAAAAAAAAAAAAAGAAAAGAAAAGAAAAGAAAAATATGCACTTGGGATGTGCTGAATGACTTTCTGGCAAAGTGTACAGCAGGTGTGCAGCTGCAAAATTGCTACCCATCTTTAATTAAACACAAAATACTTCCCGGAAGAAGTGGGATCTCAGATGCTTTTTTGAATGTTAGAAACAGATTTTGATGAGCTGTAGGAAGATGTTATAGCATTCGTAGGAGAATACTGAAAGGGGTATGGACTAATGATCCAATGGAGAAACTGCCAACTTCTGGACTCGAGCCCTGAGCCAGAGCCCAAAAGGACGCTATCCTAGAATACAGGAAAGAGTGGCATGACCAGAGTGATGAGTGGAAGAGGCAACAATAACAGCAAACTGAGACCTGACCATGCAGAAGGATGCCATGGAGGAGAAACCAGGCATTACCCAGGAAGGCTGAGGGGCTGAATGAATCCACTGTCTACACAGTGAAAAAGGAGAAGTAGGAGATGAACAAGAAAAACCCAAAAGATTTGACCACAGATTGGATGTTCTGAACAAAAAAGTAGCAAATCTCAATTGAAGTCCTTGTCTGGGAGGATGATAACGTAGTCCCATAAAATCATATTCTTTGTTTCCCATCAAAAGATGCCCAAGGAAACTCTTTACAGCATTCTCCCTATAAAGCAGAGCAATTTATCAAGTGATCTCTCCTCTCCTCTATGCAATAGGGAGGTAAACTATTTTCCAGAGGAATAAAATCAGGAGGAAAAAAGATGAGCCTAGTAAATGACTCAGCCAGTATCCTGCTGACCTTAGTTTACTGTGGCCTGACTTTCCCACTGCTCTAAAGAATGAGACCTCTAGCTGTATTCCCTTCCCATTGAAATACATCACCCCACTCCACCCTGCTCTCCCCCAACACACTTCAATTTAGCTGAAGCCTGCCTGTAGACCTATCCTGAAATTATGCCTTCTGACATCCACCCACCCCCTACCCACCCCCGAAACAGGAAGGAGAGGCATCCAGGACTCCAGAAGGAGTCACTGCTGCTTGCCAATCTTACCGGGAGAGTACTCAGTTTATTGCAAGACAGATCCAGTACGGTGGCCTTTGGAAGGGCAGCCTAGAAAAAGGGATGAGAAAA
Source organism: Galagoides demidoff (assembly GCA_963574575.1). NCBI lineage: Eukaryota > Metazoa > Chordata > Mammalia > Primates > Galagidae > Galagoides > Galagoides demidoff. Next base: position 21,296 of record CAUYQV010111221.1, read on the forward strand.
ACATGTCAAACCAACACCTGGCACAATTGAGTGACATCTGCTAATGAAGCATTTTCCAGAGAAAGTTCCCACAATTAGGAAAGGCCTTTAAAAAATGGTACCAAAGTACAATGTTCCTGAGGATAACACAGGAAAAGTGACTCAGTCAAGCAAAAGAATGCAAAGAGCAAGAGATGGCTGCTATGGAGTATCCAAGAAAGGAAAACTTAGATTTTTAGAAATTTTTTGTAACCCTTTCAAAATATTATCTAGCACCTTCCCAAGCCCGGAATTAGGTTCAGCAAGAACTGTGCCTCATGAAGTTTGCAATTTTCATATTCCCCAGTTTAGGGCCCTTCTCAGAGCAGGTATTTAATATATTACATATTGACTGAATCATGAATGAATTACTAAGTGAATGCCAGAGTGAAAACAAGGCCTTCACAGCCTAACTCTATCTTCCCATGATGTTCAGGGCTGGAGAGGGTCAGCAAAACTGATCCTTCTTTCTCCCTAGGGCAATGGTTCTCAACCTTCCTAATGCCATGGTCCTTTAATACAGTTCCTGTGGGTTGTGACCCACAAGTTAAGAACTGCTGCCCTAGGGGCAAGGCTACACTGACCAGATCCCTAGAGTAAAGGGTTTCAGACACCAGTCCTAGGGCAAAGCTTAAACACAGTTGGCTATCTTGCTGGGGTGGGAAAGGAGGCAAACACTCAGGAAAGGATCTCAGACCAACCTGCACTTTCTGTCAGAAAGTCCTTATTGAAGTACCCTGAACCCTACAAATGCATCAACGTACAAAGTTATGATTTAATAAAAAATAATTATTTTTTTTAAAAAAAGAAAGTCCTAAAAGCAGGGCGATGACCATAGCTCAGTGGGTAGGGTGCCGGCCACATACTCCGAGGCAGGTGGGTTCAAACCCAGCCTCGGCCTGCTAAACAACAATGACAACTGCAACAAAAAAATAGTCAGGGGTTGTGGCAGGTGCCTGTAGTTTCAACTACTTGGGAGGCTGAGGCAAGAGAATCACTTAAGCCCCAAGAGTTAGAGGTTGCTGTGAGCTGTGATGCCATGGTACTCTACTGAGGGCAACATCGTGAGACGCTGTCTTAAAAAAAAAAAAAAAAAGTCCTAACAGTAAACTTTGACCACCTAAAACAGTTCTGGATACTACAGTGGAAAGAACATAATGATAACAGCTACATGTATCAACATTTGCCTCCTTCCAAGCACTTTAAATTACAATCTCATTTAATCTCACATAGCGATACGATATGGAAACCATTACCACCATTTTGTAAATAAGGAAATCTCAACATCAGGGCCAACTACCTTGCCAAGAGCACTCAGCTACTAAGCAAGAGTTAGGAGGGGCTGGGAACCGTTCTAACCACACCACGAAATATCCACAGTAGAGGAAAGGCTAGACCAAATATAACTTGTAAAAGGCACTAAGAAAGTGGTGCATCATCCAAAGTGAGGGTAGTGTGTGGGGTGGTTAATGCGGTGGGAAAAGCAGGACTGTGGGATCTAGCGCCGTACTGACAACAAACTAGGTGCGTAATCTCCCTGGGGCCTCATGCCTCAGTTTAAGTGGACAGCCTCGGTAGCAAAGCAGGATTCCTGTCAGTTTTAGTGAAATTGGGATGAGACCGTGCCAGCCAAGCCAGGAGACTTCACTCTCTCGTCTCAGGGCTGGGGCTGCCAGCTCAGATTGCCGGCTTTCGGTTCTGAGCCACACCCAGGTCTCCCAGGCGGTCTCCTCCCCCCTCCCCCCCCAGTCATTCATTCTTGAACACTTCCAGCAACCTCTCTGTGATTCCTACTCTGGACTGGACACGGAGCTAGGTGCCTTGAAGGCCCTCCAAATGGGGGAAGATTCGCTTCTTGGCCTGTAAAAAGCTTAGGGCCCGCTTAGTGGACCTTCCCTGTCTTCTGGAACTGCGCCAAAGTGACACGTGTACATCCCTGGAAGAATCTTGGAGCTGGAAGCGGCCTCCCCCGAGACTTAGTTACAACCCCCCTCCTTCGTTTTAAAGACGGGAAACTAATGCTTGGGAAAGGTGGCCCATGGAGGAGCCAGGACCAAGTGGCGTCCTCGCGGGACTGTACTGACCAGCTCCTTGACGGGAACCTCATTCAAGTCGCTGAGGCTCAGGTCCAGTTCGTTGCCGTCCAGCTTGTCGCGGAGGTTCCCGCCCTTGCTACCGGCCTTGGTCATGGTGACGCCGGCTGAGCGGGCCCCGGCTCTGGGGTTCCGACGGGCAGAGGAAAGGAACTAAAAAGTCGCTCGTCGGTTCAGCGGACTCCCACCCAACCGACAACGCCTGCGCCCTCGCCGGTGCGAGACCGCCGCCGCCCGTCCGCCCGCTGGCCGCACTCGGAGCCCCGCGCCTCGCTCCCACCCGTGCTGCCGCGACGACGACCACTTCCGTGTCCACGTCACCTTCCGCGGCCACTGAGGCAGGCTGGGCCAGAGCGACCCGAACGTGTATAAGAGCGTCTCCTAATGTCCAGGATGGCGCACTGCACGTTGCCGCCTCCCCGGGAGGCTTGTGCGGGGAAAAGGCTCTGAGCTCTGTCCCCTGGTGGCCACCCGAGCACGTCAACCTGCATGGTAGCTGGCAGCACCAGGAGGCGAAAGGGCACGGATTGGGCGCCAGAAAACCTAGGTTCGCATCCAAAATTGACCTCATCGGATCACTCCTATCCCGCTGGATTAGGAGCCAAAGTTGGTTGTCCTCCAGTATTGCTTCCCGTCCTCTACCCACCACTAACCAAATCACCATCATCCGAAAACTCGACTTTCTGAAATTCTGTTTTCTCTTCCCCACTGCTTTAGTGGTTGTCTCACTCCTTCCCATCCACCTTCGCCCAGCTCCCCCGTGATATTCCTAAAAAATAATCTGGCCAAGCCCTCCTCTGTTTAAAACCTTTCAAACAGCCAGATGCCGCTAGGATGTGGACGACTCTCCTCTCTGTGCTGGGTTCCTCCTGCCTCTGCAGCCTCCTCTCACGCTCCTGCCCTTGCCTGGACTAGATTCCTACACACTTTGCCCTCTCCTGCAGTGGCCCTGTCTTTCCCACTCACTTTCTCTTCCTAGCTAATTCCTAGTCCTTCAGGAAATGCCCCGATCACTGTGAACACCTGGCTGAATTAGCGATACCTCCTTAGGGTTCTGGCAATGCTCTGTGTGCCTTCTATTACTAGAGATGGTAGAGTTTCATGGTTAAGTGGGACCTCTGGTATTAGACCAACTGAGTATTAATCCTGGCTCTGCCGCTTGCTGCTTATGAAACCGTAGACAATCATCATGAATCTTTGAGAAATGTGGGCAATAATAGAACCGAGGTGGTAGAGTTGAGAATTCAATGAGTAAAACACATGAAGAGCTACAGCAGTAACTGGCAAATATTTACCCAATAAATATTTGCAGAAATTTATGGTCACTTCCTGATGTACTTTCCTTTACATGTCTGTCCGCCACCCTGGACTGTGAGGGCAGGGATTTTACACCTTTGTATTCCCATCCAAATATCCCTGGAATTTGAATGTCTGAGGCATGGGAGTTGCTTATTCAGATGTCTGTTGAATGAATGAATGAAGCAAACAATTTCCTTACTTTAAACTTCAGTTTGCTCATCTTGAAATGGGGGATATTAGGCCTCTTTGCCTACTTGTTCTGGCAGTGAAAAGATCTATTCGCTGCCTCTGGTAAATGTATCCTGCTTTGTAAGCTTTCTTACTCTGTAAACCTATCTTTCTCTTCCTCAGTAAACTTTATTTCATGCTTGCCAAAAGAAAGGAAGAAAGGAAAGGAGGGAGGGAGGGACCTGTAGCTCAGTGGCTAGGGCACCAGCCACATACACTGGAGCTGGCAGGTTCGAATCCAGCCCAGGCCTGCCAAACAACAATGACAACTAAAACCAAAACATAGTCAGCCATTGTGGTGAGCACCTGTAGTCCTAGCTACTCAGGAGGCTGAGGCAAGAGAATTACTTAAGCCCAGAGTTTGAGGTTGCCATGAGCTGTGATGCCACTACCCAGGATGACAGCTTGAGACTCTGTCTCAAAAAAAAAAAAAATTGAGGGTGGCACCTGTGGCTCAAAGGAGTAGGGCACCAGCTCCATATACTGGAGGTGGTGGGTTCAAACCCAGCTCCAGCCAAAAACTGCAAAATAAAATAAAATAAAATAAAAATTGAAAGGAAAGAATAAAGAAAGATATTAAGGCTTATCTCGGAGGGGAATTGTGAAGATGAAATGAAGCAAGCACAATGGCCTGCTCATTGAAACAAATCTTAACTGTGCACACCCCTCCACATTCACATCCCCCAGCACGGCACTGCGCTGGGACTCTGGGAAGTAAACAAGGACAATTGGATAATACATACATTAGCATTTGACAATATCTAATTCCTGACCATCCATTATCTTATTTTAATAATATACTTGAGGAGGCAATGAGGCACATTGTATTATAATCCTCCTTTATGGAGGAAGAAGCCAAAGCACCACACAACTGGTTTAGTTGAGAGAAAGACTTTTTTTTTTTTTTTTGAGACAGAGCCTCAAGCTGTCACCCTAGGTAGAGTGCTGTGTTATCACAGCTCACAGCAAC
>CAUYQV010111223.1:0-18194 GCA_963574575.1 Galagoides demidoff
TCCCAGCTACTTGGGAGGCGGAGGCAGGAGACTCGCTTGAGCCCAGGAGTTGGAGGTTGCTATGAGCTGTGATGCCATGGCACTCTACCCAGGGGGATAGCTTGAGGCTCCGTCTCAAAAAAAAAAAAAAAAAAAAAACTGACAGTTTGCCCTAAGAACCCTAAATTCTTGCTAAGAATCTCAATAAGCCTCGTCAACTTTTAAAGTTCTCCATATATAACAATAAAGTTATACATATATTCAGCTATGCTAACCTACAAAGTATGCTTTCAACTTAAAAACACACCAACCTAATGCACAAGGCCAGAAACCGGGCACACTTGTGGGCGATACTTCGTCCTGCCTCAAAGAAGCAAACACGTACGATGTCTGAAAGACATTTTCGTGTTTTTGAAAGTAGGCTCTCATTTCCTTCCTTTGAGCTGCAAAACAATAGCAGACATTTAGACTTATCTTGAAGTTTTATAATAACATCCAAAATGCAATCAATAATGATAAGCAAAATATTAATTATTAACCTTCCAGGTCCATTTGAATGTACTCCAGCTAACCAACAGAGAGTATCCAACACAAGGCTCTGGGCATGTTCTGTGATTTGACCGTCATCTGCTTTTCTGCAAAGAGTATTAAGAAGCTTCTCATGAAAATCTGAAAACTGTAACATGGCACATCGTTGCACTCTACAGAAAAAGAAAATATAAACACATTATCAATCAAAATAGCACAATTAACTAAGGCAATCACAACCTGGTTGATCATGTCATGTTTCATTTTAAATCATGGATAAAATAATATATATGGAGTACTTTGTAGAAAATTTTAAAAGACACGGCGTTTACAATAATGTGCTATAATATGACAGAGAATAACTACCCCCACCCTTTTTTTAGGAGATGAAGTCTCACTATATTGTCCAGGCTGGAATCAAACTACCAGACCCATGAGATCCTTGCACCTCAGCCTCAGCCTGAAACTACAAACATGTGCCAACTACATGAAGCAGAGTATAATTTTAAATCATAGTGATTTCTTTCCTCACCTATTCATGGTAGATAAAGCAGTAGAGATGCCAAGAATAAACCAATGAAGCAGAAAGACAACTCATACCCTCATTGAGATTACAATTTCTTAAGAGAAATGGAAAGGAAAAAAATCTTCAAGTAAAAGTTAGATTCTTAAATTTGTATGTGTGTTGGTATGATTTGTACTTTTATAACTATAAGAACAGGACAATGAAATGAGATTACCTCTCCTTAGAAACTGAGGTTTTCTTAAACCTCCGAATGGTAACTGAGACCTCTTGGAGTAAGTCACAGCCTCGGAGGTTTTCAGATTTACGGGGGCCACTTGTATTTTCATTCTTAGTATTTGTTGTTTTGTCCTAAATATACAAAAATAAAGAACTGAATAAACAAACAAAACTAAATTACTATTGAAGTTGTAAAATAAAAGAAAATAATTGAATTATGACTATCAAAACATAATCTCAAGTTAAAATGTTAGCTTTTACCCTTATATTCAGTAAAGGACTAACTTTACCCAGAATTACAATACAGAAAAAAAAAGGCACAATCACTATTTTAAAGGCAATAACCCAGTGATTAAAGATTATAAAATCCAAAGTCCTGCGTCTACTTCCAAGCTACACCACTATAAACTCTGAGATAGATACGCCAGCTCCCCAACTGCTACGGTTCACTCACTTTCAATATAAACAAATGGAGGTAACAGCACCTGCTCTGCCTACCTCAGAGTTATTTTGAGGATTAAATCAGATAAAGTACACAGAAGTCCTTGAAAAATTGGAAGACCTATACAAATATAAGATGATTGGTGTTACTGATAATGCTGCTATTGTTGCTTATGAAAAATGATGACAGAGAAACAAAACCTCCAGAATTCAGGAAAATCCAAGGTCAGAAAATTATGAAGCGCTGCATGGGATACTGCTAGTAGTAGACGTATCGCTAAAATTACCCCCAACTTCTCTTTCTTCACCCTCCCAAATTTATCCCCCCACACACAAAAATAGTTGTGAGTTACCAGTAGAGGCAATAGGAAAACACTCTCGTACTTAAGGAAATAAGTATTATGGTCTAAAATAATAATGAAAGGAAGTATCTGCTAACAATTACTCCTTACTGAATATACTTTATAAAGGCTAAAGTTAATTCAAAACATCGTCTTCTTAATTACATTTTATGTTACTGCAAAGAAAAATGACAAACAAAATAAGTCTCAAGTAAAACATTTCAAAAGTGTGTCAAATCTGATTTACAATGCTTAAAATAGTATTATTACTGTTCAAAATGAAAATTTCATACCTTGCCTGCTGCAACTTTTGCCAAGAGTGAAGCAAGTGAGTAACCCTTGTTACTCTGGTGTTTTAGGGATGGAAGTCTTACTACAGGGCGTATACCACCATTACAGATCTCATCTGTTCCTCTTTCATTCACTGCCTTGACATGGATTAAAAACGAACGATATTTTCCTCCTGCCACACCTAGAGAAGTGGCAGAGGACAGGATAAATTAATTACAAAAAAGTCAGCCACTATTCATCACCATAAAGCAAGCTAAATAATTACCTCTACAAAAAGTATATACCAGGCCAGAATGTTCAGGTTATATTGTTTAAGTACAGTACAGTTGGACAATCTTCGTATGTTGGTAGCAAAAAACAAATACTACAGGAGTCATATAAATAGTGTCAGTTAGAAATATTTATTTTACTAGTTTTTATAAACTTTGGCAATTTCTTCCCCAATGACATTATTCTTTTTTTTTTTTTTGGCCAGGGCTGGGTTTAAACCTGCCACCTCCAGCATACGGGGCTGGCGTCTTACTCCTCTAACTGAGCCTCTGAGCCACAGGTGCCGCCTGACATTATTCATTTTAATGGTAGAAAGTCTGTAAGTCTGTGAACTACCAAAAAACTTACAGAAAACAAGACACGATTGTCATTAAGGTCCATCCATACATAATTATGATATCATTGTATGTATCCACATAGTCTTCTTAATACATGAATGTGTATGCCCACTTGGCATTAATAGGTTTAAAAGTGAAAAGAGGGCTCGGTGCCTGTGGCTCAATCGGCTAAGGTGCCAGCCACGTACACCCAAGGTGGTGGGTTCGAATCCCCAGCCCAGACCCACCAAACAACAATGATGGCTGCAACCAAAAAATGGCCAGGCATTGTGGTGGGCGCCTGTGGTCCCAGGTACTTGGGAGGCGGAGCCAGGAGACTCACTTGAGCCCAGGAGTTGGAGGTTGCTATGAGCTGTGATGCCATGGCACTCTACCCAGGGGGATAGCTTGAGGCTCCGTCTCATTCATAAATAAATAAATAAATAAATAAATAAATAAATAAATAAATAAATGTGAAAAGAGCACAGGCTTTGGACTCACCACCTGGGCTCAATAATGGGTCTGCCATTTATTAGGCATGTGACAAATTAGGCACATGGTTCAGCTTCTTCAAATGTAAATAAAATGAGAATAATAGTACCTATCTCAGTGTTAACTAAAACACTTTGTGTCTGGCACAAAGAAAAGCACTCAAATCATTATCACGTGTAGGTACTTTATTTTGTTTTAACTAAATTGAGATCATAGTATAAAATCTACATGTAAACATACTGCAAAAAACTCCCTCAAATTAATACAACTGCCAGCAAAGCAGAAGTCTAGTCTATTCCTACCTTAGCAGGTATAAAATGGTCTCAGGACTGTTTTCCGCTTATCTACCTGCATGCTGGGCTAGCACTATACTGTTACACTCTTCTTTCTGCTGTAGTATTCTGTTTTGTAGTTATCTGAGACTCTCCCTCTTGAGTCTTCTATTTCAAAATTGCTATGGCACTTCTCACCCTTTTATTATTCTTCCATAAAAATTAAGCCATCACCTTTTCCAATTCCAAAGATTTTTAAGAGGATACGATGAGGGGGAAAAAAAATCTTCATAAAATCAAATAAAATTAACACCTTTACATTATTAAGGTTTCCAGTGACATGCTATGTAATTTTATCTTCCATTTCATCAAAATCAACATTTTTTCCATGTAAAAATTTACGTTTCACACTCTCATCAAACAAAACTAAAAACCAATATGAGAAGAGATTTTATGAGCTTTTGCTCACCACTGTATCCCACTATGAAGCCTCACACATCACAGGCTCTCAACAACTTAATGAATTAGTAAGATAGGGTCAAGAAAGCACAATAAAACTTGCACGTACAAAGGTTGAGGACCCCTCATCTGAAAACTCAAATGCCCAGAATATGAAACTCTTTGAGTACCAACATGATACTCAAAGACAGTGTTCACTGGGGTATTCTAGATTTTGGACTTTTTTAATTAGGGATGCTAAACCAGTTAAGTATACTGCAAACATTCTGAAATCTTAAAGAAGTATGAAATGTGCAATCCTTCTGATCACAAACACTTCAGGTAAAGAATACTAGACCTGGCTTGGCACCCACAGCACTATGGTTACAGTGCCATGGGTTCGAATCCAGCCTGGGGCCAGCTAAACAACAATGGCAACAACAAAAAATAGCCAGGCGTTGTGTCAGGCACCTTTAGTCCCAGCTACTTGGGAGGCTGAGGCAAGAGAATCACTTAGGCCCAAGAGACTGAAGTTGCCGTGAGTTTTGATGCTACAGCACTCTACAGAGGGCAACATAGTAGGACTCTGTCTTGGGGGGGAAGGGGGAGAGAAGAAGAATATTAGACCTGCACCACATCTGCAACTATGTAAATATGAGTATGGAAAAAACGTTATAAAGGAAATGGACACAAATGTAAATAGTTACTGTTCAGGTAGTCAGTTATTTCTTGCCTCTTACAAGGAAGAGCTCTATTATGTCAGCCTATAATCATTTCTTTGTGCTTTTCCAAAAAGCACCAAGACTCTCAATGACACAAAAAGTAAGATAAGATAACCATACAGTTATTATTATGAGTGGAAATGACTTCAGCTAACAGGAAACTGATGGAATTTCTAATGAAAGTCCCAAACAAAAATGTATATTTAAGATCAGTTTTCTTTAAAATCTCTTTTATAACTATGGTATTGTTTATTCTGCTTTTGTAAAATATATTACTTCACCTTTAACAAGTTTGGGGCTTGTTAGCGTCAGCATCCCAGCATGCCCTGATAGATCAAGGCCACTAGCAAGCCAAACTGGGCCACACAGAATGTCTTCTTTATGATCTTCTAAAAATGGACATAATCTAAGACCTAGAAAGAAAAACACACATTTTTCTTTTAAATCATTTTTTTAAAGCCATTTGTAGTCAGCAAATATCCATCCTATTTATACAAAATACCAAACTTAGAATGTGTTGAAATAAGAACTGTCATGCTAAGGAGCTATTATCAATTATCTGATACATTATCTTGCTTTTCATTCCCATATTCTTTTACATTTCACCTTGATTTTCAAAAAATTTATAAAACCATGATCTGATTTCAAATTCTAAGAAATTAAAACAAGAATGCGAGTATTAGCGCAGCTGTGTTCACAAAGATGAGCTGAAAGTTAAAGCATATTGCCAAAGCAGAATTATAGGTTATTTTTAATCATGTTCTCAAAACCAAGTTTTTGCAAGCCACAAGGAAATCTCTGCCCAACATGATGCATTCGGATCTCTACTCCTTTTACTGTCATGGACAACAGCTCTGTAATGTAACTCACACTGTGATTCCTCTACATCCATGTGCTGCATTTCTTCATTCATATCAATCAAGGACGGTTTCCCATTTTGTTCCGCTTCAATGTTAAGAGCTGGAGACAAAGGAAAGGTGATCTGCCTATCTACTGCTGTTTCTAGAGGATAAAAATATTAGTAAACTTAATTTTGCTTAGTATCAATAATTTATGTGCCTACAAATCTATAATTTTCTGTAACTTGGGGAACTGCTGTGACTTACATCACAGGTGCTATAAAATGGCAATCAGGAGATGAAGAAAATATGATTCAATTAATTGCTTGATGCATTCGTTTCTCTTTTAATGGTAATCAGATTTCATGTGAAGAAATTATTTACTGGCAAATAAACTAAAAGTTCTTACCCTGGCTACACAGTCTAAGCACTTGCAGAGTTTTAAATACACCAAAGGCTAAGTAAGTCCTAGACTCAAGTCATAATCTGTCATGATTGAAAATAACACATGCACACACACACGAAACATACACACACTCATCCGTTGGTATCTGTGAGGAACTAGTTTTAAGACGCCCCAGGATACCAAAATCCATGGATGTTCAAGTCCCTTATATAAAACGGTGTAGTATTTGCACATAACATACACATATTCTCCCATAAGTCTTTAAATACTCTCTGGATTATTCATAATACCTAATACAAATAAACGCTGTGTAAGTATTGCTGTACCATATTGTTTTTACTGTAATATTGCTTTTTATTGATTTTTTTCCTCAAATATATGCAATCTATGGTTAGTTGAACTGTCAGATACAAACCTATAGATACCAAGGACCAAATGTAACTTTTTTTTTTAACTTTTTAGAGATAATGTCTTGTTCTACTGTCCCAGGTAGAGTGCAGTGGCATCACTGCAATCTCAAACTCTTGGGCTAACATGATCCTCCAGCCTTAGCCTCTCCAGTAGCTGGGATTACAGACACACGTCAACACCTGCCTAATTTTTCTTTCACAGTAGAGACAGGATCTGCTCTTGCTCAGGCTGATCTCAAACTCCTATCAAGCAATGCTTGGCCTCCCAGAGTGCTAGCATTACAGGCATGAGCCACCACACCTGGCCAATATGCAATTTTGAGCTCAGGAAATTTTTCAGATTTCAGTGCTTGAAACCCTGGTTTTTATGTGCCATTTTACCCTGAAATTATCCCCAGCCTTTTAAACAAACCTATTAAAAAGAGAATACTTGAGAGGCAACATCTATTTCTAACATTCAAAATGTGTACTATCTATTTCAATAACTCAGTATATCCAATTCTCAACTTGTATAAAGATAAAGAAAAATGGGTGTATTCCAGCATTACATGAAAGGTTGGTTTCACCAACGACCTAAAAAGACTGTGTAACGTCCATAACAGTTCTTTTTACAGTCAAGTCTCCTCTTAGGAAAAGAAATGCACAAACTTGGTAATACTAAAAGTGAAGTTAATTCAAAAAGGAACTAATCCCACCTCCCAAAAAATATGATCATGGTATTATTCAAATTTATGCAACTCTGAACATTACTGGTTTACTGAAAAACTCCAAAATGTTCTCTGAGTTACTTTTCTAAATAAAATCACAAACCGTAGAGCAGGTAAATAGCAATGGCGCCAGGAAAGGACATCAAACCTAGATAGCCAAGTTGAAAATTAGTATTTTCCAGAAACAACATAAAATCTTCAAACATAAATTTTGGTCTGTTCTTACCATTGACTTTCCCTAAGCCTGGAGCTTTGTTTTTCAGCAGGGTCACTTGTATCTGTGGAATATTGGTGATATTTGAGTTCAAAACAAATTTGAAGTCCACATGTCCAACCATACAAGCTTTAGGTAATACCAATTCAAATACGTGTTCATCCCAGCTATTGCTGTCAAATAAAGAGAAAAATGTTAAATAAAGCAAAAATACGTCTTCAACCTTAACCATATTATTATCAACGGCATCTTTCCTGCTTTTTGGTTTGTAGCTTCTAAGAAAACTAAATGTTTCTCAGTAGGATCAAGAGAGAAGATAAGCAGCTCCCAATGGAGAAGGTCAAATGTAGGGTAATGTTTTTACTTTAGGAATCTACATGTGTACTGAAACCTGTACACACCAATAAACCTGTGTTCCTCAAAGCATGGGATTACCTGCAGATACCCTGGACTCTACCTTAAACCTATGAGTGAAGTCCCAGAAGCTTCATTTTAAAACAAGAATTTCTTATATTCTTTTATGTATTCATTCTTGGGTTGTAGAGTCTACATACATGTTGGAAAATAAAAATCCCCCAAACCAAACTCCTCTGCTAAATTTAAGGCTGATAATCAACTGTCTACCAACATCTCAAATTTTTCATGACAAAAAAACAAACTTAAATCTAAACTGAACAAAAATTTCATTTTTCTGTTGGCTCAACACAAAACCTCAGAGTCATCATTGACTCTTCATTCACACAGTATGGTCAATATATCAGCAAATTCCATACTCTACTTCCAAATTATATCCAGAATCCAACCTTCTCTTCACTACTTCCATCACCAACCCAGTGGTCCAACCTAACATCAGCCTTATACCTGGATTATCACAAGACCAACCGAACCAGAATGCTTGCTTCTACCACTGCCCTCCACCACCACAACCACTGTAATTCTCAACACAGGAGTCACAGTAATCCTTCTAAATAAACCATACCATGTTACTTTGTAATCAAAACCCTCCACAACACCTTCCCATTTCATGTATCATAAAAGTATTTTGCTACATCCTACAAAAACATTCCAGATCTGGCTCGGATCTGGCTCCTAGTGATCTCTTTTCACCTCCCTTCTACCACTCCCCCCTAACTTACTGTACTTAATAGTCTTTCTTTCCCTAAAACTCATCACATATAATTTTCAAGGTATTTGTACTTGTTCTTGCCTCTGAATGAGTATGACCATGAAGGCCTTTCTCAAGCCCCTTATATAAAAAATATTACGTATAGGGCTGCGCCTGTGGCTCAGTGTAGGGCGCCAGCCCCATATATATACGGAGGGTGGCGAGTTTGAATCCAGCCCCAGTCAGACTGCAACAAAAAAAATAGCTGGGTGTTGTGGGGGATGCCTGTACTCCCAGCTACTTGGGAGACTGAGTCAAGAGAATCGCCTAAGCCTAAGAGCTGGAGGTTGCTGTGAGCTGTAACGCCACAGCACTCTACCGAGAGTGACAAACTGAGACTCTGTCTCAAAAAAAAAAAAAAAAACTATGCATTTTTCTCTCTTTCTTTCACTCTCTCACACTTACACACAATTATATGTCTAATGACCACACTCCATCGCCACATTCTACTTTAATATTCTTCATAGCTTTTATGACCAAACATTAGGTCATTATGACCTATGACCAATAGGTAATTATATACCTATTTATTGTCTAAATTCAAGAAAGACCCTATTACTAAAGCCTACAAGATTGCCTACTTTTATAAAACAAGCATTTATGTATTTGCTAAATAAATTTGTGGACTAAGTAATGAAACCAATTACAATGGTAAACTACTCTCACTACTTTATCCTACGATGAAGAATAGCAATTTCCAAAATCGCAATGACAAATGGATGGAACAAAGTTATTAACATGCAAGAGTTAGGGTAAACAGCAATAAACCTAGGAACTCCTAAAGTCTCCAACAAAAATATAATATGAATTTAAACACAGTGGGGCAATGCCAACCTGTCAGTCTGCAGTTTCCACGTTCTAGTGTGCTGGGCAGCATCTCCATGGTGTTGCTGATGCAAATGTTGAGGATGCCTCCTTTGTTGCTGTTCTTGTTGAACTTCAACCCAGCATGGAGGAACAGTAGCTGAAAATCGTGGCGTCAAAGTCTCAAAGCGTGTTAACTCCACTAGAGATGTCAAGATTTCAAGGGTGAATGGCTGGTCCACCAATAACTCAACTCCTTAACATTAGTGGATTTAGTAGTTGAAATGGGTTTTAAAAAAAAGAAGAAGAAGAAGATGATGATGATAAAGTTTTAATTCATGTTTTTTGTTTATTAAATTGCAACACTTGCCAAATATCCCGAAAGTTAATAAAGTGGTCTCAGGTATCTATTCACAACTAAAGTAACTATCACTGACTAAATAATGGCACAGAATGAAACTCCATATTGATTATTTGAAATTATATCAAGCATAGCACTATTGAAGAAACCCAAATTCAACCTTATTAGAAGAGATATTACACAGCTTTTGCTCTAAGTTAATAAGAACAAGAAAAGTAGTGGTGCTAAAATGCAAACCAATTTAAATCAGATCAATAATTATCTTTATAGCCCAGCATGGTGGCTCATGCCTGTAATTCTAGCATTTTGAAAGGCCGAGGCAGGAAGACTGCTTGAGCTCAGTAGTTCAAGGACTCTGTCTTCAAAAATAAGTAAATTTAGACCTTGTTATTTAGAACACAAAATGCTAGACATCAGCAAATACATGTCATATGCCTTTTTAGAACAAAAAACTGATTTTAAAAATAATCAAAAGCTGGCTTGGCGCCCACAGCTCAGTGAGTAAAACGCTAGCCACATAAACCAAAGCTGGTTGGTTCAAGCCCAGCCCGGACCTGCTAAACAACAATAACAACTGCAACAAAAAAACAGCCAGGTGTTGTGGCAGGCACCTATAGTCCCAGCTACTTGGGAGGCCAAGGAGGGTGGATTGCCTGAGGGCACAGGTTCGAGACAGCCTGAGCCAGAGTAAGACCTCGTCTCTGAAAGTAGCTGGGTCTGGGCAGCACCTGTGGCTCAAAGGAGTAGGGCACTAGCCCCATATGCTGGAGGTGGTAGGTTCAAACCCAGCCCCAGACAAAAAATGCCAAAAAACCCCATAAAAGTAGCTGGGACTTGGGGCAGGCACCTGTATTCTCAGCTACTTGGGAGGCTGAGGCAAAAGAAGCTCTTAAGCCCAAGAGTTTGAGGTTGCTATGAGCTATAATGCCATGGCACTCTACCAAGGGTAACAAAGTGAGACTGTCTCAAAGAAAAAAAAAAATACATTCCATCCCTATTAAAAAACACAAAAATTAGCTGGGTGAGGTGGTGCTTGAAGTCCCAGCAAATTGGGAGGCTGAGACAAGAGGATTGCTCAAACCCAGGAGTTTGAAGGTGCTGTGAGCTATAACACCATGACACTCTACCAGAGCAACAGAGTGAAATTCTGTCTCCCTCCTCCAGCCCGCTCCCTCAAAATCTGATTAAGAATAACAAATATTGTTTGTTAACATAATAGCATGTGTCAGTGCCTTTTCCTTACATTATTTGTTCTTTATAACCTAATTTACCTTTTCTCTACTAAAAAGTATTACTTAATGTGAAAATTCATCCTAATTCTACCAATAACCTGCCAGATATGAAAACATTCAGTATGTTAGCCTTTTCTACCAAGTTGTGTAACTAATCAAGACACTCAAGTCTTAATTAATTACAGTAAATCGATATATCTCAACTGGGAGATAATTTTGCCTACAAGCAATGATTTAGAAATATTTTATTGTCATGACGGGGATGGCTACTAGAAGCAAGAGATGCTGTTTAAATGAAGAGGACAGTCCTCCCATGACAAAAAATTACCTGGCCTGAAATAGTGTTGAAGCTGAGAAACCTTAACATATAAAGTAATGAAGAATACCATGTATTATACAATAGTAAGTCCTAAAAATTACTAAAGTTTGCTTTTAGTACAAGGAAAAATGATCGAATACCCAAATAAAATGATCAAATACCCAGTTTAAACTTTAAATTGATCCATAAAGATCAAACACCAATTTTCTGAATTATTTATATCAGAAATACATTTGAGCTTAATCATACTTTTCATTAAAGATTTAAACTTTTAAACGTTAGGTTCAGAGAGAATAAACTGTGGTAAGTGCTACAAGTAAAACATAACAGCACTATCAAAGTGCAAAAGGAGTAATGTAGGTAAGGTGCGAAGGGTAGGAAGGTAAACACATGAACAGTATGCAACTGAATTATGTACTAAAAACTGAGAACAGTTTACAGTTATTCCATAAAGGTCTACAAAGCAAATAATGATTTTTAAGCAGCAAGAAACATGCTTCATTACTTCTTTTGAAAAAACAGCTCTGGGGGGCACATGGAACCTGGAAAAAAAGGGAAAAATGACAAACAGAATCTGGGCAGTGCCTATGGCTCAAGGAGTAGGGCGCCAGCCCTATATACCGGAGGTGACAGGTTCAAAACCAGCCCCAGACAAAAAAAAAAAAAGGACAAACAAAACCTCATCTGGAGATTTAGAAAGGAACAATGTGGGTACCATCTCAAAACACTCAGCAAGAGTACATTTTTTCAGCTTTTCAATTCCAGTGGTAATATCAATAATACTAGCCAGTCTACTGCTTTTAACTTACTCAAAGAATTCTCTTCTCTTCCATATATTTTCTTCCCTAACTAGACTAAAACTACTTAATGGCTCAAATAATGTTTTTACCTCCTAGGTAACTCCATCAATATTGATTAAACTACCACAGGCTGAGAATCATTTCTTATTTTATTATGCTTATATCTTCTAATTACTAGGAAAATAATGAATATAGAGTAACAAGCCCACTAAAGAACCTCAACAGGGACATAAAGCCCCTAGACAAAGCAATTACGAATTGATTATAAAAAAGCAAAATAACATTTAAAATTATATAAAACAGGTTCAGAAAACTTAATAAGATAAGAATTCACATTTTTTAAAAAAACTTAAAAATTGAGTATCATACCTGAAATGCCAGGACTTGAAGGATTTGATAAAGGTTTGGAACCTTCTGAAGATGGTTCTATTCCTTTAGAAAGAGATCCATCCACCAGTATATCAGCTTCATCAATATCATCACAGGTTCCTCCAATTTGGAGAAAATGAAGCTCACCACCTACAGTGCAGTAAATTTCATTCATATATGGAAATGGATAAACACTCTATTACTTAGTTAAGAAAAATTTTATTTTTATATCACTTCAAAGGCAGATTTTTTAAAAGGCTACCAAAGTGAGATATTTCCAAGAGTTTAGAAATTTAACCGCCAAGAAATTACAAACCGAAAACCAATTTTAATGAAGAAAATGACAAATACATACATGTACGTGAAAGCAGGTACTTATCTATTACTATGGATAGGGTACGACTGTAAATGGTTTGATTTACTGACGTAATCTTCAGCCTTCAGGTACGGACTGCTACTGCAGCCATTTAACAAATGAGAAAAGTGGTACACTTAGCTACACTAGGATGCACAGTCCAAACCTGGAATCCCAACAGTAGTAACACTGAACAAATATTCTAAGCTTTCTGAAGCACTCGCAATGAAATGAAAGAAACTCCAATTTCTACTTTTCGTATCTCTGTCAAAGGAAAAACTAACAGCAAACTTAGCAAATAATTAACAGCAAAAAAAAAAAATGGATGATAGTAAATTCCAATGAGAGTAGAGATTGATTTTCAGAATGATAAAATAAGGAAGATGACAAAACCCTTTCCTGAAAAGCCACTGTCAAGCTGAACAAAACTGTCACTCAACCAGGATGGGACAAGCAGTATAAACAAGCAGATTTGCTGCTACTTCCTCCGAGAGCTCACTTGGAGAGCTTTCAGTTTAAAGTGGTGATTGGAATGAGAAATGAACAAGATCTGCTACCTGAGGTCACCATCCTGTCTCAGGTGAACAAAGCACTAGAAATACTAGGAATTTAACACAGAATACAAGTGAGAGAAGCACAGGGTCATCTTTCCACATAACTCACATTGATCAGAGGCTGGGCACACGTGAAACAAAGACTCAAGGGTCCCAAGCCATCTGTGCCCAGGCAGAAGAGACTTGAAAGAACACAAGAGAAAATAAAAACCAGGACACATTTGAAAACAGCTCAAGAAGTTATGGATCATTGGCTAAATGTCAACCATCCTGACACGAAAACAACAAAATAAGTAACAAGGCTTAAAAATGAAAGGGGGGGAAGGATGAAAATCAACAGCTGCACATGACAGACAAACAAAACAAATGGGGGGAGGGGACCTGAATCCAGAGTTTGTATATACATCTAAAATGTCCAGTAATGAATAAAATACTGCAAGACATGCAAAGAGTGATACATAATCAAGATGAACCAAAAACAGAATAGAAAACATCTAAGTGTTCCAGACGTCAGATGTAGTAGACAAAGACTTCAAAGAAGTTACTGTAAATATTTTTACAGAAAAACAGGAAACCAAGTATAGAGGATTACAGGAAAGAATGGAACAATGACTCAACAAAGAGAAATTATGTTTTAAAAGAACAAAAGAGAGGGTGGCGCCTGTGGCTCAAAGGAGTAGGGCACCGGCCCCATATGCCAGAGGTGGCGGGTTCAAACCCAGCCCCGGCCAAAAACTGTAAAAAAAAAAGGACAGAAGAGAAATTGTGGAGGTGAAAAGTAAATTAACAAAAAGTTCACTAGAGAGGGTCAAAGCAAATTTGAGAAGTCAGTAAAAGTAATCAGTGAAAAAAACAACAGATTACAGAAATTAACCAATCTGAATAACAGAAGGAGAAGTTTTTTCTAAGTAAAAAGAAACTGAGAGACCCTGGGACATACCAAAAATAGAAGAACAGAAGAATATACATGCAACAGGGATTCTATTAAGAAGAGACAAGTAGAAAATAAGACTTTGAAGAAATAATGGGCAAAAACTTAATAAATTTGATAGAAAACATTATAGTACGAATCCACTGAAGTTCAGTGAACCTCTAACAGGATAAACACAGAGATAACACACATACATACAAACTCTTGAGAGTCAACGGCAAAGAGAACATCACGAAAACAGTAAGAAAAAAATTATCCAGCATATACACAGAAGCAATAATACAAATTAGCAGATGACTTCAGCAGAAATAATGGAATCCAGAGGCGATGGAATCACATTCAAAGGAAAGAATGAAACTTTCAATTAATAATCCTATATACAGAATTATTCTTCAGAAATGAATGTGAAATGAAGACCTTTCCTTATAAAGACCAAGAGAAAGATACATTAGCAGACCTGCCTTACAGTAAATACCAAGGAAAGTCAAGAAGAGATCAACACCAAATTCACAAGAAAATCTAGAAATGGGAAGTGGGTAATACAAGCTTTTTTTTTTTCATTTCTTTGTCAACTTTTTTAAAACATAAAGGTTGTAGGGCCAGGCACAGCAGCTCATGCCTATAATCCTAGCACTCTGGGAGGCCAAAGAAGGAGGACTGCTTAGGCTTAGGAGTCTGACACCAGCCTGAGCAAGAGAAAGACTCCATCTCTAACAGAAATGGAAAAATTAGCTGGGTATGATGGCACACTCCTGTAGCTCTAGCTAGTCAGAAGACTGTGGCAGGAGGATTGCTTGATCCCAGGTTTTTAAGCTTGTAGTGAGCTATAATGACAACCATTATACTACCTGAAGCAACAGACTTAAACGGTCTCAAAAAAAAAAAAAAGGGGGCGGGGGGGGGGGGCAGCGCCCATAGCTCAGTAGGCAAGGTGCCGGCCACATACACTGAGGCTGACAGATTCAAATCCAGCCTGGGCCAGCTAAACAACAACAAAAAAAAAATAGCCCGGCGTTGTGGCTGGCACCTATAGTCCCAGCTATACAGGAGGCTGATGCAAGAGAATCACTTAAGCCCAAGAGTTTGAGGTTGCTGTGAGGTATGATGCCATAGCACTCTACCAAGGGCAGGACAGTGAGACTGTCTCAAGAAAAAGATAAAAGTTCTATAAAATAACTATATTACTGTTGGTTTTATAACGTAGCTAACTGTAACATACAGGAATAAAGGTTAGAGCAAAGTTTATATATATTCTACAAAAATTAAGTTATTATTCTGAAGCAGATTGTGTTATAAATTAAGCTAATGAAGATATAACTTTTTAAAATAGTGTTAAAAAAAAAATCGACTCGGCGCCTGTGGCTCAAGCAGCTAAGGTGCCAGCCACGTACACCTGAGCTGGCGGGCGCCTGTAACCCAGCTACTTGGGAGGGGGAGCCAGGAGACTTGCTTGAGCCCAGGAGTTAGAGGTTGCTGTGAGCTGTGATGCCACTGCACTCTATCCAGGGTGACAGCTTGAAGCTCTATCTCAAAAAAAAAAAAAAAAAAAAAAAAAAAAAAGAAAAGAAAAAATCAACATAGGGACTTCAGGACAAAGAGTAGAGAAGGATATCCTAGGAGGCCCTCCACTAAAGCAACCACTGAAGTAGAAAGTGTGACTGGAATCAACCACATGTCAGAACTCTGAAACTTAGAACAAACAGAAGAGTGCCAGGGGCTTATCTCTGATAAGGGAGTAGCCTACTAGGAGCTCTGCAGCTTTGTGGCTCTGGTAGTTCCTAGAGGGACTTGAGAAGACTCCTGCCTACAGCCCTAGTTTCAGCCTTCTCAGGCTGCAGCCACTTAGCCAAGTAACAATATTTAAAGTGACAGAACCTTCTTTTAGGAAGACAGGAGGAGACAAAAGCCTTTGGGGGGAAGGGGAGGAAGGGTTTGGAAAGTCAAAAACTGTGTGACTTACAGCTGGCAACAAGCAAAATCCCCCAGCATGAGAGAATCAGATTTCCAGAAGCGCCACATTAGAATACTCAGGATGTCCCAATCGCGAAGCACTCAAAGAAACAGAGAAGAATGGCCCATTCGCAGGAAAAGAAAAATAATTTAACAGAAACCAGTCCTGAGAAAGTTCAAACATTACTAGTCAGAAATAATAAGTTGACTGTTTTTATATGGTCTATTAGCTAAAGAGAACAATAGATTAAAAAAACTAAAGGAAAACAAGAAAGCAACAAATGAACTTAAGATTATCATCGATAAAAAGATAAAAAGGATTTTTTCAAAATTAAAATGTTTTCTGCATGAACGGACACTACCAAGAAAGCGAAGAGACAACTCACAGAATGGAAGAAAATATCTGCAAATCATATTTCATAAGAGTTTACTATCCTGCATTTATAAAAGAAATTCCTACTACCACAACAAAAAAACCAATTCAACAGTTAAAGGACATGAATAGTCATTTCCACAAAGAAGAAATACCAATGACCAAGGAAAACATGAAAAAAATGCTCTATATCACTTACCATTAGGAAAACACAAATCAAAACCACAGTAACAGACCGTCATTTCACACCCACTGGAATGTCTACTATCAAAAAGATGAATAACAAATATCAGGATGCAGAGAAACTGAGACCACTCCAAACTGTTCACAGAAAAGTAAAATTGTCCAACCTCTGCAAAAAATCATTTAGTGATTCTCTAAAAAGCTAAACAGAAAATTACTCCATGACCTAGCAATTGCACCCCTAGGTACATAACCAAGAGAACTGAAAAGAGGGACTCAGATAATTAATTGTACATTTATGTACCCAAGAGCGCTGTTTACAATAGCAAAAAGAAACATCCTATGTGTCCATCTACAGATGACATAATGGGTTCATAAATAAGGGGACCCATAAACAAAATGGGTCACAGTAGTCACCCTTCAACCTCAAAGGGTAAGTTCCCAAGACCTATCCATAGTGGATGCCTGAAACCACAAAGAGTACTGACCCCTGTATACACTGTATTTTTTCCTATACATACATACATACCTATGATAAAGTTTAACTTATAAGTTAGGCACAGTAACAACAGTAACAAAAATAGAAAATCTTAACAATATGTTGACAAATTCACAAATTAAAGATTCATTTCTTATCCCAGACCTTAGGAACTTCAGCATAGATTTCTTTTTCTTTCTTCATTAAGTCAAAACTTTCACATTTTTACTTGAAGAAATCACTTATACAGGCTCTCTTGCCAGCATGGTGCCTCACATCTGAAATCTTAGCACTGTGGGAGGCCAAGGTGGGAGAATCACTTCAGGCCAGGGACCAGCCTAAGCAAGAATGAACCTCGTGTCTATGAAAAACGGTGGTTCATACCTATAGTAACAGCTACTAGGGAGGCTGAGGTGGAAGACAACTCAAGCCCAGGAGTGTGAGGTTGCAGTAAGCAATGGCAAAGCACTCTAGCCTGGCAACAGAGGAAGACTCTGTCTCAAAAATTTAATTTAAAAGCCCAAACAAGCAAAGAACAACAAAAAGGCCTCCCTGGCTCAGCCCCCGTAGCTCGGTAGCTAGGAAGTGGGCCACATACACCAGGGGTGGCAGGTTCAAACCCAGCCCGGCCTGCTAAACTAAACAACAACAACTACAGAAACAATAACAAAAAAGCCAGTACCCGTAACACAGTGGTTATGACACCAGCCACATGCATCAGGACTGGCAGATTGGAGCCAGCCAATGACAATGACAACTGCAACAAGAAAATAGCAAAAGGGAACACTCCTACACTGCTGGTGGGAATGTAAACTAATATGTTCCTTTTGGAAAGACATCTGGAGAACACTTAGAGAACTAAAAATAGACCTGCCATTTGACCCTGCAATTCCTTTATTAGGTATATTCCC
>CAUYQV010111224.1:0-18380 GCA_963574575.1 Galagoides demidoff
GCACATCTTTAGTTCTAAAGCCCCGAGTTCCGGTGGGATTCTGTACACTCCACCCAGGTCACAGGGGCACTAGTTAAAACATCAGCAATCATTTACTGAGGTTTGCAGTTGGTACAGCATGCACTATTCACAACTCTGTGTTAATTTCACTGACTATTTATTAGTCGTAGAATCTCCAGGCCTAGTGCAGTGTCTGGCACACGCATGAAGCACTGGATAAACATTTCTTTAAGTGAATGACCTCTCTGTCCTTGAGTAGGCTCAGATCTCTGTGAGGATTGGAATTGTCTCAGTATTTTGCTAGAACCTATGTCCTGTATTGACACCAATCAGATGCATCTCATTTCTGCTGATACATGACACATGAACTAGGACAAGATCCCACTGAAAGGAGCAGGACAGGAAAGTCCAGCTGATTGTTGATGCAGTAGCCACAGGGTAGGGTGGGGAGAGGCAGGAAGGAAACAAGAATTTAGGTAAAAATTCCTAAAGCAGCAGGTGATGTTTCAACAGAGTCTTGAAGGAAGAGAAGGCAAAATGCCAAATGGACAATGGGGGAAGGAGAAGCATAGTTCAGCAGAAGGAAGAACATGGGTGCAGTCCAAAGGGGTAGCCCAGCAGGGCATGGTGTGTAAACTGCCAAAAGGCTCCAGGTGGCCAGTGCTAGGCCAGCAGACACAGGTGGACTTGCCAGACATGGGAGGCACTACCAGTTTATCCTGAGGGGCCACTGAAGGATTTTTAGTATGGTGTGACCATCAGATTTGTCTTTTAGGAAGCCACCCCCTGGCAGCAGTGTGGAAGATGGCCTGGAGGGGTAGGAGACATGGGTAGGAAAGCTGGCAATGGATGAGACAAGCAGTGAGCCCACCCTGGGGAGTGACAGTGGTACAGACGTTGAGGAGGTAAAAGTCTACAGAACATATAAGCTTTGGCGAGATGTGGGTGTATAGTGAGTACCTAACATAAGTACCATGTGCCACTTCAGCCACTCAGGAATGTTAAATCAACAATAACAACACATGGTGTCTAGTGGAAGTTACTTTATGTTAAGCCCTTGTCAGGACAGTTTTGCCTTTATTACCCAATTTCATCTTTACATCAGTCCCTTAAGGCAAGTATGTTTATTTTCCAGAAACTAAGACACAGGAAATTTAGATTACTTGCCCAACCTCACTCCACCACTACACAGGAGAGGAGGCAGATTAGTCAAGCTCCAGAGCTCTCTGCCCAAAGATTAAAGTTGGTTTTATAGTTTCTAGCACCTGGAGTGATGAGAAGGTATGAATAGAATCTTTAAAAAAAAAAAAAAAAACCACAATGTTGAACATCAATGTAGATGTAAGGGACATCCAAGCAAGGAAGTCCAGACAGGCTGTCTAAAGTTGAAGAGAAATGTTAGGCGTCAGAAGTGTAGGCTTGGGAATTATCATTAGGTCACCTGGGTCACCATGAAAATAAAAGTATTACCCACAAAGTATAGACAGAGTGAATCAGGAGGACCAGGAGCTGACTCCTTGTGAGAACTGTTTTTAAAGAGGTGAAAGAGTGAGAAAGGCCAGAACATACAAATGTAGTGGATGGAGAGAGCTCAGGGTAACCAGTGGCATGGTGCAGTGGGAACCACAGTAGGAGGTGCTTGAAGGAGGAGGTCAAAATGCAGAGCGGAGCAAAGTTGCCAAACAAGACAGGACACAAAAGCCTTTTGGATTGGTGTTTTCAGCAAGATGCTGGGGATCGTAACTGAGTAGGTCCACAGGGTAGATTACATTGGGTTGACAGTGATGTGCAGTAAGGAGGTGGCAGCAATGGGGTGATGGGTAGAGATGTGCTTTATAAACCTCCAGCAACAAAGAAAAGAGTGAGACAGGAGAGGACTAGGGGCGCAGTCAGGAAGGATTGAAAGAAGAGGCAAATATGATGAAGTGTCCATAAAGGAGAGGCTGAAGATGAGCGAAAGGAAGCCAGGCCTGAGGCTGTGGGTCTGGGAGAGGAAGACATCGAGAAGCACAGTAAAAGATCAGCGAGCTCTTAGGGTCTCCCACCCGTGGACGGTGTAGGGTCCCTGGCCTCACTTTGGTTCGCCAGGTTCCCTCTCATGCTGGTCACCCTTGTGATGTGGTGGTGCTGGCTAGACAGGTGATGTGGGGAACTTGGGATACGAGCAGCTTTGTCCAAGTCCCTCTGTTGTTGGGGCCCCTCCTCTAGGGTGGTGGGTGGGGGTCCTCAGTGTGTCTCCCCCTGTAACCCCCTCAGTGGTTTATAAAACCATCCTCTTTTCTGGTCCCATCTCCCTTCACCCCTGAACCACCTGGACAGCCCCGGCTTCTCTCCCGCTGCTTCCCAAACTTGCACCTTCTTTGCAGTCAGGGGAACCACTGGATCTTCTTTCCTACCCGCCTAGGGCCGTGGAGGACAGCATTTCTTCCTTGAAGGCATCTCAGTTTTCACAAGTGATTTTCTTGGCAGCCCTCCCCCAGCGTGGCTTCGGGAAGGAAAAGCATCCCTGTCAGTTTCCCATGAGAAGGGGAGGGAATAAAAAAAGCAGCTAATACTTACATAGTGCAGTTCTAAGCATGTTAACTATTTTAATTAATTTAATCCTTGTAACGGCCTGTGGAGTAGGTGTTTTATGGAGGTGGTGCCCACCTCGTTTCACCTGGACCCCACTCATTCGTTTCTCTCGACCACCACCCATTGGCTTATTTTGAAAAAAGGCAAATCCCAGGCATCATATGATTCATTTGTAAACACTTCAGTGTGTATCTCTAAGAGATAAGCACTTTTTAAAATAATCAAGAAATAATTGTCATACCTAAAGAAATCAAAATTCTTTAATATCATCTAACATCTCATGGATGGTCCCATTTGCCCAGTAGGATCCTAAATGCCTTTAGACAGAGGGTTTGTTTGAATTGGGATGCAGATAAGGTTCACATGTTACACTGGGTTGATTTGTCTCTGTCTTAGTTTAGTTTGCCCCACAAATAGCCCCTCAGGCAATGAATTCAGTGCAAATAGTTTATTGGGTAGGTGATCTCAGCAGATCTGGCAGGTGAGCAGGGAAGTGCCTGGGGGGGGGGGGTGGGAATGCCAACAAAGAGTACGTTACCACAGGGAGCAAGCAGGGCTCGGTGTCTCAGGGCAAGTCTGGGGGACAGTGCAGGGGCACCCATGGAAGTTCTCCCAGCACCAGGCGGAGGGTAGAGAGAAGGAAGCTAGCTCTCCACCCATCTCTGGCTGGTCTACCAGGAGCATGGACTCTCCAGGCCATTAATTCTCTGGCACTCTCCTCTGGTCCCTCCCTCCCTCTTCCCTCCTCCCCTCCTCTTCCCTCCCTTTCTCCCTTCCTTCCTTCCCTTAATCCTCTTTCCTTCCTCTATACAGCAGTTCTTAACCTGTGGGTCATGACTACTTTATAACAATGAAAATACATCCTGCATATCAGATATTTACATTATGATTCATAACAGTAGCAAAATTACAGTTATGAAGTAGCAATAAAAATAATTTTATGGTTGGGGGTCACCACAATATGAGGAACTGTATTAAAGGGTGGGGCATTAGGAAGGTTGAGAACCAATGCATCACCTTCTGATAGTTCCTAGGCGACTCCACCAACTATAGGCATAAGCCTGCCCACCAGGCTGTCCTGTTCTCCAGCTGGGCCCAACCCTCCTGCTTGCTTTCACCTGAAATGGATGTTTTGGTTCAGCCTCTTCATTTTAGGTAGAGATGGAGACCTAGAGTGGCTAAATGACTTCCCCAAGATCACATCACAGGGGAAGACTGAAATCTAAAACCAATGCCCTGGGGATACTGGAATACTCAATATTAAAGGAAGCTTGGGTTTCCAGTTATTAGAAGAAGAATGAAGTTTACAGATACACAGAGTTATCCATGGGCTATCAGAGCCTGGCCAAAGATGGGCAATGGGTGGGTGTGGTTAGGAAGAGTATCCCCTTCATCAGAGGAAGCAGTAAACATCCTGCAAAATTAAACTGGATGAGGATGGAAACAGGGAATGGGACAGGGATGTGGAATGGAGGTGGCAGTAGATACCAAGGACCACCGATGTGCTGGTTTTTCACATTTTTCCTTTAGCTTTACTGTGTGGCTTGAATTTTCTTCATGTGTAGGTATTCACTGACATAATTAGGAAAAGTAGACCAATGAGCGTGAGTCCCAGAGTCCCAGCCAAGAGCCAGCCTCCATACCTGGGAGTCACACAAGATGTATGAGATGTAGATGAGACAATTAAGTTTGTGAACTTGTCCTAGAAAAAGTGCTACATTCCTCACTGCTGACTACCACTATGGTCTCCTTCAAAGTACCCACCTTGGGAAGCAGTGCCTAGCCCACTCTTCAAGCAATTTTGGAACTATTTTTCTGGAACAGCCATCAGAGCTGTTGTCATATGAGGTCTGACAATTAAGTTCATGAGCTCATCCTAGATAAAGTCTTTTGAGTGATGGGCTAGGCACTGGCATTGCTGCACAGCTTCCCAGAGGAACACATTGAAGGTGACCACAGTTATATTCAACAATGAGGTAGGTAGCACTTTTTCTAGGATGAGTTTGTGATTTAATTGTTAGAAGCAAAGGGTACTGAGGAAGAGGTACCTTTCTCTAACTGGTGCAATGAGCTAACAGCACCCCATAGATACCCTGATCCCACAGACTACCCCCATGCAGAACCTCCAGAGATCCCATCTAAACCATGTAATCACCCCAAGGCCAAGTCTCTATTTCTAATCAATAAATTTGGTTCCTCATCCATCCCAAATCAATGGCTCCTAGGGACCAACCAGTCTGGTGCTGACTAACCTGATGACCAGACTAACTTCATTCCAGGGCACATGGCCACCCCACCCAGGAGCAGGCCTCAAGTTCTGAAGGACCCATGTCCACCTTATCACTTGTCAGAAATTATTAGTGAGTGAAAAACAGAAAAACTATGCCAGCCAAAAAGAGCTGTGTGCAGGTGCACCACAGACCAGGAGTATTCCATCAGAGGTGCCCCCAGCTCCAGGTCAGTGGCACACAGCCAGTGACCAGAGCATCACACCCATGCACCAACACCAGGTCTGTTCATGGGTAAACGGGGACACAAAGGTCTAAGGCCTGTAACCAGAACTGGTAACCTAAGAGGACAAAAACAGCTCTTCAAAGAATAACAGCAAAAACCTTGCACGTAGATTTATTGCAGGAAAGAGTAGAAACTGCTTTGAATCCACCATAGGAAATGAGGCACATTTTACCCCAAATAGAAGAGACAAATATATCAAACAATAAACTGAGGGGAAAAAAGACTATAGCAAAAATAAAAACACTGCACCCAAATTGTAAGACATGCAAGGCACAGAAGAACACGTGCAAGAAGAAATGCTAACTAAAAACAGACCCCTAAATGCTGTTCCTGAGTATTGTATGGACTGAACGATTAACTCTCCCAAATGCTGCCCCTGAGTATTGTGTGGACTGATTAAGTCCCTCAAATTCACATGCTGAAGCTCTGATCCCTAACATGGCTGTGTTTGGAAGCAGGGCCTTTGGGGAATAATTATGTTTAGGAGATGTGACAAGGATAGGGACCTCATGGTGGAATTAGTTTCCTCCTAAGAAGACAGGGAGTAGAGCACTCTCTCTCTCACTATCTCTCCACCACATAAGAACACGGAGAGAAGGTGGCCACTGGCAAACTGGGAAGAGGACCCTTCCTTGAACCAAATATGCCAGTGCCTTAACCTTGGACTTCTCAACCTCCAGAGCTGTGCAAAATAAATGTTCATTGTGTATGCCCCCCACTTTATAGCATTAGTCTTAGCTGACTAGGGTAAGTATCCATACCAGCACTACTCCCAACAGCCAAAGGTGAATATGTAAACTAGAAATAAAATTCTACAAACCCCTAACCAACTGAATAGATCCTCTCTTGACCAATGGAACCCCAAAGGAACCTTAAAAACTGAGATCCTGATCCCTCAGGATCATCTGGGAAGATAGCCAACTGGTAGCAACCCTCAGCAGAGGCACCAGAGCAGAGGGTGAAAAACTGGATGGAATTGGACTCTATGAAGCCAAAGGTGGGGAGCGCTGAGCCAAGAAAAAAGTTCGGCAAGCTGTAAGTCCAGGTAAGAGCATTCAGGAAAACAAATTACAGGTACAAAGCCTAGGAACTAGAGGACAAGAAACCCCTTCCCCAAGCAGGAGATCTGCTGCAGGCTATCTATGGGTAAGCAGGGAAAAAAAGACCTCTCATTTTACCTGGAGAGAGCTGCTAAATACCAGGTCTCTTTCTCCAGGGAGATCGCACTTACAAACCTAGACACCACCCCACCAGGCATAAAATTGAACAGATATTTTCCCCTACAAGTCCAAACTCCTAGTCCACCCTTCCTGCCTTGCGTGGCCATCTGAAGTTCTGCCTCCTGAGAGCACAGTGTTTGGTCTTGTCCTGAGAGATATGGGCATAGTGTGGATGCCAACCTTCAGGATGGAATCTGTGAGTAATGGGGAAGAAAGGGGGTGTGGGAAGAAAGGGACACTCAACAGGAGGAGGAGCAGTCCCCAGCTTATGACTATACCTGGCCAGAGGTGGTGTTGACTGTGTCTGGTGGGATGGGGTGCAGAACTCCCAGCTCTGATGGCATCCACAGTGGGAGAGTGGTTGCCCTGTATGGACTGAGTTTGGCAAACATGGACTGAGATCTGAGGGCAAGGGCATGGTCCCCTGACTCCAACAGAACCCTTGAGCAGTGACTTGCTGGATGTGAATCAAGACCTGAGGGCTAGGGCGTGCTCCTCTGTCTCTAGGGGGCTGGTGAGCAGTGGCTTACCGGGTGAGGACTGAGACCTGTAGGCAGGGCATGGTGCCCTGACTCCAACAGAGCCTGCAAACAGAGGCTTGCCAGGCAATGGACTGAGACTGGCAGGCAGGGCCGTGGTCCCCTGACTCCCAACTGGTCTGGCAAGCAGAGGCTAGCTGGATGTGGACTGAGACCAGTGGGCAGGGGCATGGCCCCTGGCTCCAACTAGGCCTGTGAGCAGAGAAGCAGACGACAGTGTGGGCTAAGTCTGGTGAGTGAGGGTGTTGATCCTTGGCTACAATTCTGCTGTTGGAGACCCTTGAATCCCTCTCTGTTAAGCAGAATTTGCACTGCCTGATACAATTCAATTGGAACCTGTGTCTGGGGCTGTCCACTTAGGGACATTCTGAGGTTGACATTCAAAGTTTTGTAGCAAAAAAGAACTGAAGGGTGGGGGCTGGGCACCACAGCTGTTGGTATCTCTTCACAGTCCAGATTTAAACCTAATATTGTGGCTTCTTAGGATAGGGTAGAGGTTGGCTGATATCAAACCAAGTAGGTCCTCAGAGTCTCTGGCCAAAACTCTGAAAGGGGCCTTTGTAAGGTTGTAGGAGATAAGCCACAATTACAAAGCCTAGCATTTTGGTAAGGGGCTGTATCTACTATCTCAGAACCCTAATTCAATCTCACCCTACCAGTTCTAATAACCAAACAGTAGAAAATAAACATGGTGTTCACCCAACAGAAAAACTCTGGAAATAGGAATAATCAGAGTAGATCGACTGCCTCCCCCCTCCCCAAGAAATGACAGAGGAGATACAACTAAAGATATCATGCACAGACAAATGGCAGCAATGTCAGAAACCAAATTCAGAATATGGATAGCAAATAAGATAAATAGAATGGAAGAAAAGATAGAAATTGAATTCCAAACAGTAGTTCTAAAGTTGTCCCAAGAAATTAATGAATTCAAAGACCAAGTCACCAAAGATGTGAACATAATGAGAAAAGAGATAGCAGAGCTTAAGGAAACAAAAAAGTTAGTTGAGAAGCTCTGAAATACAGTAGAATTCCTCAGTAACAGAGTTGGCCAGACAGAAGAAAAGATCTCTGAAACTGAAGACAAAGCTTTTGAATGTTCCCAAACACTCAAAGAGGCAGACGAATGAAGAGCAAAAACCAATCATTTCCTTAGACAGTTGTGGGATCACTCCAAAAGATCAAACATTCATCTTATAGGAATTTCTGAAGAAGAAGAGGATGGTCCAAAAGGTACAGATGCTCTACACCAAGAGATTTTGGAGGAGAATTTCCCAAGCATTGCAAGAGATACAGAACTTTGGATAGCAGACAGTTTCAGAACCCCAGCAAGACTCAATCCAAATAAAGCATCTCCTAGACATATTGTGATTAACTTTGCCAAAGTTAAGATGAAGGAGAAAATTCTGCAAGCATCCAGACATAAGAAAAGCATCACCTACAAAGGGAGAAGTATCAGAAAGACTATAGATCTCTCAGCCGAAACATTTCAAACCAGAAGAGGATGGTCATTGACCTTCAATCTCCTAAAACAAAACAATTTCCAGCCCAGGATCCTGTATCCAGCTAAAATAAGTTTCATTTGTGATGGAGAAATCAAATACTTTAATGACATACACATGTTGAAGAAATTTGCCATAACTAAACCACCTCTCCAGGATATCCTCAGACCCATCATCCACAACAACCAGCACAATGCTCTACCTCGAAAGTAAACTCACCCAGAAATTTTTGAATAAATCCCAACTTCCACAGTGGTGAAAGGATTAAAAATGTTCTCTGAACATCTGAAATTCATTGAAAACACAACCAGGCTTATCAATTATCTTAATTAATGTGAATGGTTTAAATTGTCCTCTAAAGAAACACAGTCTGGCTGACTGGATACATAAACTCAGACCAGATATCTGTTGTATACAAGAATCTCACTTTACCTTAAAGTATAAAAATAGACGCAGGGCGAAGGGATGGACTTCACTCATAATACAGGCAAATGGAAACCAGAAAAAAACAGGGGTTGCCATTTTAGTTGCAGATACAATCAGCTTTAAACCAACAAAGATAAAGATGGTCACTACATATTTGTCAAGGGAAATACCCAACAGGAAGAGATTTAGATAATTAACATTTATGCACCCTACCAGAATGCTCCTCAATTCATAAAGCAGACCCTAACAGATATGAACAACTTGATATCTTCCTGCACTATAATAGTTGGAGATTTTAACATCCCTTTGACAGTTTTGGAGTTCCGAAACAGTTCTAAGAAGAAACTAAACAAAGAAATATTAGACTTAAACCTGACTCTAGAACAAATGGACTTTACAGCCCGCTACAGAACATTTCACCCTAATAAAACTGAATATACATTCTTCTCATCAGCCCATAGGTCATCCTCAAAAATAGATCATATCCTAGGGCACAAGTCTAACCTCAGCAAATCTGAAAGAATAGAAATTATTCCTTGTATCTTTTCGGACCACCATGGAATAAAAGTTGAACTCAACAGCAACAAGAATCTTCATACTCAAACAAAGTCATGAGAACTAAATAATCTTAGGCAGAATGATAGGTGGGTCAAAGATGAGATTAAGAAGTAAATCACCAAATTTTGGGAACAAAATGATAATGAAGACACAAATTATCAAAACCTGTGCGATACTCAAAGGCAGTCCTAAGAGGGAAATTTATAGCACTGGAAGCCCTCATCAAGAAAACAGAAAGAGAGGAAGCCAGCAACTTAACAGATCATCTCAAGCAACTGGAAAAGGAAGAACATTTGAACCCCAAACCCAGCAGAAGAAAAGAAATAACCAAAATTAGGGAAGAATTAAATGAAATTGAAAACAAAAGAATCATTCATTATATCAATGAAACAAAAAGTTGGTTTTTTGAAAAGATTAATAAAATTGATAAACCTTTGGCCAACCTAAACAGAAACAGAAAAGTAAAATCTCTAATATCGTCTATCAGAAACAATAAAGGAGAAATAAAAACAGAGACCTCAGAAATTTAAAAAATCCTCAATGATTACTACAAAAAACTCTATTCCCAGAAATATGAAAATACAAAGAAATTGGACCAATACCTGGAAACACGCCACCTTCCTAGACTCAACTAGAAAAAATTAGAAATCTTGAATAGACCCATATTAATCACTGAAATAGCATCAACAATACAAAATCTCCCTAAAAAGAAAAGTCCAGGACCAGATGGTTTCACATCTGAATTCTATCAAACCTTTCAAGAGAAACTAGTACCTATATTATACAATCTTTTCCAAAGCAGAGAAAAAGAAGGAATACTTCCCAACACATTCTATGAAGCAAATATCACCCTGATCCTCAAACCAGGAAAGGATTCAACAAAGAAAGAAAATTATAGACCAATATCATTAATGAATATTGATGCAAAAATATTCAGTAAGATCTTAGCAAGCAGAATTCAACAAAAACACATCAAAAAAATTACATACCATAATCAAGTTGGTTTTATTCCAGGGTTACAGGGTTAGTTCAACACACGCAAATCTATAAATATAATACATCACATCAATAAAATAAAAAACAAAGACCATATGATTCCCTCAATTGATGCAGAAAAAGCCTTTGATAATATCCAGCATCTTTTCATGATCAGAACACTTAAGAAAATAGGCATAGAATGAACATTTCTTAAACTGATACAGGCCATCTACAGCAAACCCACAGCCAATATCATATTGAATGGTATAAAATTGAAAACATTTCCACTCAGATCAGGAACAGGCAAGGATGCCCACTATCTCCACTGCTTTTAACACAGTAATGGAAGTCTTAGCTATCACAATCAGGCAAGAGAAGGCAATCAAGGGTAACCAAATAGGGTCAGAGGAGTTCAAACTCTCACTCTTCACTGATGATATGATCCTATACCTGGAAAATGCCAGGGACTCAACTTCAAAATGCTTAGAAGTGATCAAGGAATACAGCAGCATCTCAGGATACAAAATCAATACTTACAAGTCAGTAGCTTTTATATTCACCAATAATAGTCAAGCTGAAAATATAGTCAAGGACTCTATTCCTTTTACAATAGTGCCAAAGAGGATGAAATATCTGGGAATTTACCTATCAAAGGACATGAAAGGTCTATGTGATGGGTTTAGGTATTCATCATGCTTTTCTCTTTAACTTTCTGTACGTTTGAAATTTTTCTTACTAAAAAGCAAAACAAAGATCCACGGGATAGGCATTAAACAAACTTCACAGCCTCCACAATACTAATAATGCAGTCAATGGGGAAAAAAGGAGAAATGCTTCAAAAATGAAGGGAAAAAAATGACCTAAAAACAAAACATATTACAAAGACAACATTTTTTTCTTATGATTCCCCAAAGCTGCTAAGGTAACTACATTAACAAATGAAGACAGAACAAACATCCAATTGCTGCTCAACTATTTCCCCCAAAACCCAAACAAATAGTACAGAAACCAAAAATAAGCACTCAGCAGAAAGACTTTCCCCACGTAAAAACAGACTTCAGTTTGACATGGTTCATCACATACTCGACAAAATTGATGAAAATATATTCACTGTTAAACACGTTCTAGTGATATTTTTAACATCAAGAATAAATAAGGTGGCTCGGCACCCATACCTCAGTGGTTAGGGTGCCGGCCACATGCACAAAGCCTGGCAGATTCAAACCTGGCCAGGGCCTACTAAGCAACAATGACAACAACAACAACAAAAATAGACGGGTGTTGTGATGGGCACCTGTCATCCCAGCTACTTGGGAGGCTGAGATAAGAGAATCACATAAGCCCAAGAGTTTGAGGTTGCTATGAGCTGTGATGCCATGGCACTGTTCTGAGGGCCACATAGCGAGCCTGTGTCTCAAATAAGTAAATAAATAAGTAAATAGTCATAAAAGAATTCAAAGGAGAGCTGGGGTGGGAAGACAGAGAGATTATTCACAAGCAATATGAATCAGGATGGCCTCAATATTTTCCCTCAACAGGAAGTATTAGAAGATTATGCAGCAATACCTACATTTTCATATTTTAAAACTCCTGTGACTGAAAAACTACTATATTCAAGTATATTATTGTTCATGACAGAAGACAACCAAAAAATGTTTTTAAATATGCAAATTCTCAGAAAACATATGGTGTACCCTTCTTGAAAAATATACTTGAAAATGTGTTTCATGTCAGAAATAAATGGAAAAAAACTAAGAACTCAAAATGGCAAAGTGAGCATCGCCCAAGTCAAATATAAATGTAAGCATAACTTATAACATGAGATAAAAGAAAATCATCAAGATTATTTGTTAAACAATGACTTGAATAGCACTATATTTAACTGCCAAAAGTCTGAGAAAATAGGGGAAAAGAAAAAGGAGACAGAAAAACAAACACAAAAAATAAAACACTAAAAGAAAATTATCTGTCAAGGAGAGTGAAAAAACTGTTTTTTCTTAATTTCAGGAATTTCATAAATATACACTTAACGAAGATTTTGAAAACCCTAATAGGGTCCACTGCTAGAATTACAAATGGTATGATCCAAAAAAAGTAAAAACCGTTGATAACAAAGGTGAAACTGAAAGCAAAGAACAGGAAGACAGAATGGCAAATGACCAGGCACACCACTAACCGACTAAAACATGGAGTTTAGATTTCCTCATTGAATAATTATTAGGCAGAGACGATCAAAATTGGTTCAAACAAATTACCTGCTCCTTACAAACCCTTTAAAATGGCACTGTAAGACCAGGGCAAATGTCAGGAAAAAATTAAAGCAGGAGGCAACATTCACATTGGTGTGCTGTCACGTCTTGGCCATGGCTAAGATGAAGAGTTGTGTACCAGTGTGAGTAGAATTAGAGCAGACAGCAGAGAGCAGGATTAAAGGCATCAGTTCAGATTGCTGGAAAATACCATCAACAGCGCAGATTTGGACAAAACTAAAGCTTTTGCATCGAAATACCCTGAGCCATTAAGACCAGAAGAAATATGACAACAGGGCCCTAATACAAAACACAAGTCTCAGTTCTTTCCTCTCCAGCACAAACGTTCTTCCTGGAGAATGGGCTATAAAATTGGGGAATACATAGATCAGCCTTGGAAACTGAGGCATCTACCAACCACATGGCAGCAGCTTCCAGCTATTTGTGACAGACAGAGGTGGGCAGGTGCTCCTGAGGCCAGACTGGCCCTTCCAGTGAGACTCACTAAAGGGCTGCAGGGCTGGGGCTTGCAGGTGCCCTTCCATCGTGGGAACTACTGACAAGGTAGGGAGCCCTCTCTGACTTCGGGCAGCCTCACAAAGAGCAAAGAAAGAGGCTCAGCAATGAAAGCGGCCCCTGCCAGAGACCTCCTCCAGCTGGGACATAGCAGGAGACAAAGCACATGGTCCCTGTCCTCACCTGACTGTGCCACCTACTAGGAGCCACAGGTCACATGTGGCCATTTAAATTTAAGTTTTAGGCTGGGCCCAGTCACTCATGTCCGTAATCCCAAAACTCTGGGAGGCCAAGGCATGGTGGATCACTGGAGTTTAGGAGTTCGCGACCAGCCTGAGCCTGAGACCCTGCCTCTACTAAAAATACAAGGTGTCCATAAAGTTCACATGCAATTCAAACTAGACAAAAACGAGCAGGGTGTTGTGGTGGGCACCTGTAGTCCCAGGCACTCGGGAGGCTGAGGCATAAGGATGGCTTAAGCCCAAGAGTCGAGGCTGCTGTGAGCTATGATGTTAGGGCACTCTTCCCAGGTGACAGAGTGAGACTCTGTCTCAAATAAACAAATTAAATATATAAATAAATAGATACATTTAAGATTTAATTAATTAAAACTAACATAAGTTTAAAACTCCATCTCAGTCACACTAGCCACATTTCAAACGCTTAGTAGCCACATATGACTGACCAGCAGTTATCACATCAGACAGCTCAGGATCTAAAACATTTCCATCAGCAGAGAAAGTCAGGGAAGGGGGAAATATACATGAGAAGGATTCCATAAAGATGTATACCAGGGAACACTACTCAGCCATTAAGAAAGATAGGAGACTTTACATTCTTTGTAGTAACCTGGATTGGGGTGGAACACATTCTTAGTAAAGCATCACAAGAATGAAGAAGCAAGAATCCAATGTACTGTATTCTAATATGAAGGCAGTAGATGAGCTAATACAAGGGGGGAAGGGATGGGGAATAAGCAAGTGGGGAGAGGGGAGGAGAGAGGGGATGGGAGGTCACAATGTAAGTCCACCTCTTGGGGGTGAGACACAATTATAAGAGAAAGTTTATTGAACAAATGCAATCAGGGTAACCTAACTCTTTGCACCCTCAATGAATCCCAAACAATTAAAAAAAAAAAAAGAATTCCATAAAGATAGAAAAGGGCCAAGTAAAGGTCACTATGTGTCCAAAAAAATTGGGTATAATTTATAATAAAAACTACTAAGAGGAAAACAATACAACACAAAAGGTCACAACAATGACAGAGGATTTGCTAAATACATCCTTACAAGATCTATGATGATAATTAATCTAATATTTAACATATAATAGTGTTTAAAAATGACAAATAGAAAAAACAGAAAATAGCAAAAGGCAACTTACAAAAGCAACACAAATGGTCGATACATACGTAAAATCAATACATACAAATTGAACCATGTTTTTAATTCATCACAATAGCAAACATTTCAAAAGACTGACAATACCTAGTGTTGGAAAAGAAACAGCAAACCGGAGCTCTGAAACACTGCAGGTGAGAGGGTAATTTGATACCCTTTTTGCTGCTCCCTCTTTAATGCCGTCTTCTTTTAATTAGAAAATTGAATATACCTCTTTCCCCTACAATAGATTTCAGTGTCTCTCTAGTAAATTGTCACCAGTAGAAAACACTAAGCTAAAGACATCATCTCTGTGAGTGAGAATTGACAGGAGCTGGTTTCTCTCAGTGCAACCTCACCACATTTTCTCTGCCCAAGTGAAAGGAAGTGTTCTGTTAGGAGAAAAACCGGTCAGTCCTTTTGTCCCCAAAACCTTTTCACAGTGTTGGAGCATGGAACTCTGCCCCTTAATTGCATGTGCTCTTTGAGATACATGATTAGAGAAAAAGATTGTATTGTTTCCTTCGCCAACTGGAAATTTCAGTTCTTAGAAAATATTTTTGCCTGATTTAATATAACTCAAACCAAACACAAATACATTAAGCCATTTCTGAAGCAAACTAAACCCAAAGAACAAAGGCTGGGCACAGCAGCTCACTCCTGGAACCCCAGCACTATGTGAGGCTGAGTAGGAGGATCGCTTGAGCCCAAGAGTTCAAGACCAGGCTGGGCAACATACCAAGACCGAGTATCTATGAAAAATTCTTTTTTAAAAATTAGCCTTCTGGCTCGGCGCCTGTGGCTCAATCGGCTAAGGCGCCAGCCACATACACCTAAGGTGGCGGGTTCGAATCCCCAGCCCGGGCCCGCCCAAACAACAATGATGGCTGCAACCAAAAAATGGCCGGGCATTGTGGCGGGCGCCTGTGGTTCCAGCTAATTGGGAGGCGGAGGCAGGAGACTCGCTTGAGCCCAGGAATTGGAGGTTGTTATGAGCTGTGATGCCATGGCACTCTACCCAGGGGGACAGCTTGAGGCTCTGTCTCAAAAAAAAAAAAAAAATTTAGCCTTCCATGGTGGTGCACACCAGTACTTCCAACTACTCCAGAGGCTGAAGCAGGAGGTCTGTCTGGCCCAGGAGTTGGGGC
The DNA here is from genome assembly GCA_963574575.1 of Galagoides demidoff. Classification (NCBI taxonomy): domain Eukaryota; kingdom Metazoa; phylum Chordata; class Mammalia; order Primates; family Galagidae; genus Galagoides; species Galagoides demidoff. The sequence goes on from CAUYQV010111224.1 coordinate 15,604, forward strand.
TACAGTGAGCTATGATCAGGCCCCTGGACTCCAGACTGAAACCCTGTCTCTTAAAAATAAGTAAATACAGCAGGGGAGCAGGGGGAGGAGGAGAAGTGGTTTAAATGCAGCTCCATCTCAAATTACTAGAAACCCAGTGCTCACCGAATGTCCTAGTGTCACATCATCCTCAGTTCCCACAGTCACCCTTTAAAAAATAATTTCAGCGTGTTTCCACTCCCTGTGATAGGAATTAATTTGCTAATCCACAAACAGGCTCCAGGCAAGATGGCCAGTCCAAATAAATGAACAGCCATCCCTTGGTGTCATGGGGGTTTGGTTCCAGGGCTCCCTGCAGATACCAAAATCCTCAGATGCCTGAGTGACTGATATAAAATGGCACAGTGTTGGCATATAACCTACACACATCCTCCCATGCACTTTAAATCATCTTTAGATTACTTACAATACCTCATTAATAGAAATGTAAGTGCTAACTAAACAGTCGTTTTCTTGTATTGTTTAGGGAATAACCACAAAAAAAAGCCTGTACATGTTGAGCATATTTTAGTTTCTTTCTCAAATGTTTCTGATCCGCTGATGGTTGAATCCACAGACATGGAAGGTGTGACTACGGAGGGCTTATGTACTTGCAAGTTGAACTCCATTCCAGCCATCGTGAGAGGCACAGAGAAGGGAGGCCTGAGCTTTGCCCTCCACCCATGCTCGTTCTGACCTCATAAGACATCAACTGTGTGATTTGAAAAAAATGTGTGTAATGTCTGTGTTTTGTCATCTGTAAAATGGGATGATAGCATTCCCTTGGTAGAGTGTGAGAACTAGGTAACATCTGTAACATGTGCCACGTATAGGTTGCTATTTTATCCTTAAAACAAAAATTGACAAAAATAGAGTTTGTCATTATTTATATTACAGCAGTGTAGAAATATAAATTTATATTGAACCCAAAGAAACTCAGTGAATAAGCACATAATAATATAAGCTAGCATTTATTCAGCAATTACTGTATGGCAAGGATTCTACCAAGGGCCTTGCCTGTATCATTCAGTTACTCCCCATCACAAGTCTAGGAAGGAGGCATTATTATTGTTTCCATTTTACAGACAGGGAAACTAAGGCTCAATAAGTAATGTGCCCAAGACCACGAAACTAGTAGGTGGCAGAGGCAGCATCCCACCTTCACCAGGAGAGCAGAGACTGCAGTGCTCCCACCATGGTCCCTCAGCACTCACCTCTACAAGCTCAATAGTGCTGATGCTGACTGCAAACACCTGCTGCAACTCTCAGCCTGGGGTTTGGTCTCTTTCCCTACCCCCAACCAAGGGCCAGGCAAACTGGAAGTGCCAAATGGTGAAGTCCCAGCAGCAGCCCTCACAGTCAGGGCAGGGGGCAGACGGATGCCTCAGCCTCCTGCCTGTGCTGGGGTAACTCTCACCTGGCTTCTGAGCTGTCTCTGTGAGTTCTCTGCAGAACTGAGCTCCAGTTACCTTCAGAGATGACGAACTTGGTTGACAGTGCCCTTCTATCGGCTTCCTTCTTTTCCCTACTCCCCCAGTGGTTTTCCAGGAATCACAGCAAAAACAAACAAAAGAAAAAAAACTAACTTTACACAAGTATGTGTCTCAAGGTCTGCTCTAGTAGAATCCAAACCAGTAAAACAATCTGCAAAGTCCAGGTAGAGTAGCCCACACTCTAACCATCCGGCTGAACTTACAGTATAACTGGGAATGTCCCCTTCTGTGTCAATCCAAAATATGCTCGGCCTGGAAGGGATCTGAAAACACGCACTTCGCTCTTAATCTTACATCATAAACTAAGTGAAGACCTGAATGTGTGCAGTCCCAAACGTGTGGCATCATGGAGGGGTAAAGACATACGTCAGCTCTGCTCCCCAGGGGCCCCAAGGAGGGTTCTTGCCCTATCAGAGGGCATTTCCAGGGAAGTTGGCTTGTGAGGATGAACCTTGGCAACATGTCACCTTAAGGAACAGAAATTCATTTTACGTCCCAGGCAGGAAGTCAGCTGGGACAGTTAACAGCTAGCATCTGTTACACGCTTAGCACCTATCGAGCCCTGTGCTTCATGTCTCAGGCTCATGCCCAGTCCATGGCCTGCTAAGAACCAGGCCCCACAGCACGAGGTGAGCAAGCAAAGTTACCTCTGTATTCACAGCCCTCCCCATCACTCACATCCTCACCTAAGCTCTGCCTTCTGTTGGATCATTGACACCACCAGATCCTCACAGGAGCCAAACTCTGCTACAGGCTGTCCATGTGGGGCACCTGCTACAGGGTCTGTGTGTGGGGACCTGCTGCAGGGTCTGTGTGAGGGGACCTGCTGCAGGGTCTATGTGAGGGGACCTGCTACAGGGTCTGTGTGTGGAGTACCTGCTACAGGGTCTGTGTGAGGGGACCTGCTGCCGGGTTTGTGTGTGGGGCACCTGCTACAGGGTCTGTGGGGGGGCACCTGCTACAGGGTCTGTGTGTGGGGTACCTGCTACAGGGTCTGTGGGAGGGGACCTGCTGCCGGGTTTGTGTATGGGGCACCTGCTACAGGGTCTGTGTGGGGGGGGGGTACCTGCTACAGGGTCTGGGGGGGGGGTACCTGCTACAGGGTCTGTGGGGGGGGTACCTGCTACAAGGTCTGTGGGGGGGCACCTTCTACAGGATCTGTGTGTGGGGTACCTGCTGCGGGGGGTGTGGGGGGAGGGCCCCTGCTGCAGGGCCTGGGGGGCCACCTGCTGCCGGGTCTGCGGGTGGGGCACCTGCTGTGGGCTC
>CAUYQV010111225.1:0-10511 GCA_963574575.1 Galagoides demidoff
TGAAAGCTATAAATTAGTTTCATAGTAGGGCTGAGTACATTGGATACTTTTTCTTCTATTCTTGAGATACTTTGCTAAGAAGAATATTTTCCAGCTCCATCCATGTAAACATGAAGGAGGTAAAGTCTCCATCTTTCTTTAAGGTTACATAATATTCCATAGTGTACATATACCACAATTATTGATCCATTCGTGGGGTGATGGGCACTTGGGCTTCTTCCATGACTTAGCAATTATTAATTGGGCTGCAATAAACATTCTGATACAAGTATCTTTGTTGTAATGCTATTTTTGGTCGTCTGGGAATATACCTAATAAAGGAATTGCAGGGTCAAATGGGAGGTCTATTTTTATTCTCTAAGTATTCTCCAAACATCTTTCCAAAAGGAACGTATTAGTTTACATTCCCACCAGCAGTGTAGAAGTGGATTTCTCCACATCCACGCCAGCATCTCTGGTTTTGGGATTTTGTAATATGGGCTAATCTTACTGGAGTTAGATGATATCTCAAAGTAGTTTTGATTTGCATTTCTCTGATGATTAAGGATGATGAACATTTTTTCATATGTCTGTAGGCCATGCACCTGTCTTCAGAGAAGTTTGTCTTCAAGTCCCTTGCCCACCCTGAGATGAGATCACTTGTTCTTTTCTTGGAATACGTTTGAGTTCTCTATGGATTCTGGTTATTAAACCTTTGTTGGAGACATAACCTGAAAAGATCTCCCATACTGAGGGATGTCTGCTTGGTCTACTTACTGTGTTCTTGGCTATATAGAAGCTTTTTATTTTGATCAGGTTCCAATATTATATTTTTTATGTTGCTTCAATTGCCCGGGAGGTCCTCAGGCCAATTTTTGCTGAGGCTGATTTTTTCAAGTGTTTTCCCTATACTTTCCCTATACTTTCTTCTATTGTTTTTATACTTTCATGTCTTAAGTTTAAATACTTAATCCAGTGAGAGTCTATCTTAGTTAATGGTGACAGGTGTGGGTCCAGTTTCAGTCTTCTACAGGTCGCCAGCCAGTTACCCCAACACCATTTGTTAAATAGGGAATCTTTTCCCCACTCAATGTTTTTAATTGGCTTGTCAAAGTTCAGATAACAATAAGTAGCTGGGTTCATCTCTTGGTTCTCTATTCTGTTCCACACATCTACCTCTGTTTTAGTGCCAGTACCATGCTGTTTTGATCCTTATGGATTTATAGTATAGTCTGAGGTCTTGTACATGATTGCTTCTACTTTGTTTTTATTTCTGAGTAATGTTTTGGCTATTCGATGTTTTTCATGATTCCATATAAAATGAAGTATTATTTTTTAAAGATCTTTAAAGTATAACAGTGGGTCTTTAATAGGGATTGCATTAAAATTATACATTGCTTTGGGTAGTATGGACATTTTAACAATGTTGATTCTTCCCAGCCATGAGCATGGTATGTTTTTCCATTTGTTAATATTTTCAGCTATTTCTTTTCTTAGAGTTTCATAGTTCTTTTTTTGTAGGTAAACTCCCAAATATTTCATCTTCTTTGACACTACTGTAAATGGAATAGAGTCCTTGACTGTTTTTTCAGCTTCACTGTTGTTGATATATATAAAGGCTACAGATTTATGAGTGTTGATTTTGTAGTCTGAGATGCTGCTGTATTCCTTGATCACTTCTAGGAGTTTTGTAGTAGAATCCCTGGTGTTTTCCATATATACAATCATATCATCTGTGAAGAGTGAAAGTTTAATCTCTTTTCACCCTATATGGATACCCTTGATTGCCTTTTCTCTCCTAATCATGATGGCTAAAATTTCCATTACAATGTTAAAGAGCAGTGGAAACAATGGGAAACCTTGCCTGCTTCCTGATGTGAGTGGAAATGATTTCAATTTAACTCCATCCAGTATGATATTGGCTGGGTTTCCTGTAGATGGCCTCTATCAGTTTAAGACATGTCCTGTCTATACCAATTTTCTTAAGTGTTCTGATCATGAAGAGGTGCTGGATATTATCAAAAGATTTTTCTGCATCAATTGAGAGAATCATATGATCTTTGTTTTTTATTTGTTTAGGTGATGAATTATATTTGTGGATTTACGTATGTTGAATCCTTGAAATCCTGGAATAAAACCTAGTTGGTCGTGGTGTATAATTTGTTTGATGTGTTGTTGGATTCTGTTTGTTAGGATTTTGTTGAATATTTTTGCATCAATATTCATTAGTGATATTGGTCTATATTTTTCTTTTCTTGTTGGGTCTTTTCTTGGTTTAGAGATCAAGGTGATATTTGCTTCATAGAATGTGTTGGGTACTATTTCTTCTATTTCTATATTTTGGAAAAGGTTGAGTAATATAGGTACTAGTTCCTTTTTAAAGGTTTGGTAGAATTCTCATGTGAAGCCATCTGGTCCCAGGCTTTTCTTTTTAGGGAGATTTTGTATAGTTGATGCTATTTCAGAAGTTGATATAGGCCTGTTCAACATTTCCACTTCCTTCTGGCTAAGTCTTGGAAGATGGCATGCTTCCAAGTATTGGTCAATTTCCTCCAGATTGTCATATTTCTGAGAATAAAGTTTCTTGTAATATCCATTAAGGATTTTTTTTAATTTCTAAGGGGTCTGTTATTCCATTTTTATCATTTCTGATTGATGAAATTAGAGATTTTATTCTTTTTTTCATGGTTAGGTTGGCCAAAGGTTTATCTATTTTATTGACCTTTTCAAAAAACCAACTTTTTGATTTATTGATCTGTTGTATAATTCTTTTGTTTTCAATTTCATTTTATTCTGCTCGAATTTGGTTACTTATTTTCTTCTGCTGGTTTTGGGATTGGAATCTTCTTCCTTTTCCAGTTGCTTGAGATATCCCAGTAAGTTGTTAACTTTCTGTCTTTTTGTTTTCTTGAGGAAGGCTTGCAGTGCTATAAATTTCCCAGTTAGGACTGCCTTTGCAGTATCCCAGAGATTCTGATAATTCATGTCTTCATTATCATTTTGTTCCAAAAATTTGGTAATTTCCTACTTAATCTTGTCTCTGACCCAGCTATCATTCAGCATAAGGTTATTTAGTTTCCATGTTTTTGTATGACTCTGCAGATTCCTGTTGTTACTGAGTTCAACTTTTATTCCATGATGGTCCGAAAAGATGCATGGAATAATTTCTATTCTTTTAAATTTGCTGAGGTTAGACCTGTGATCTAAGATGTGATCCATTTTGGACTATGTTCTGTGAGCAGATGAGAAAAATGTGTATTCAGTTGTGTTATGTTTAAATGTTCTGTAGATGTCTGTTAAATCCAAATGTTGGATGGTTAAGTTTAAATCTAAAATTTCTTTGCTAAGCTTCTTATTGGAGGATCTATCTAACACTGCCAGAGGAGTGTTAAAATCTCTGAGTATGATGGAGCTGGAAGAAATCACGTTGCTCATGTCTGTTAGAGTATCTCTTATAAATTGAGGTGCATTCTGGTTGGGTGCATATTAATAATTGAAATCTCATCATATGAGTATTACCCTTAACAAATATGAAGTGACCAACCTTATCCTTGCTTACTTTTGTTGGTTTAAAGCCTGTTGTATCTGCAAATGAAATTGTAACATTTGCTTTTTTCTGCTTTCCATTTGCCTGGCATATAGATGACCATCCCTTCACTCTGAGTCTATATTTATCTTTTAATGTAAGATGAAATTCTTGTATGCAGCAGATATCTGGCCTGAGTTTTTGTAGCTAGTCAGCCAATCTGTTACTTTTTAGTGGACAACTTAAGCCATTCACATTAATTGAGAATATTGATAAGCCTTGTAAAATTTTGGGCATTGAGTTTTTCAAAAGTCCAGTGGACATTTTTAATCCTTTTGCCACTGTGGAAGTTGGAATTTGTCAAAAGTTTCTGAGTGAGTTTACTTTTGTGGTGGAGAATTGCACTGGTTATTATGGAGGATAGGTCTGAGAATATCCTGGAGTGCTGGTTTAGTTATGGCAAATTTCTTCAACATGTGAATGTCATTAAAATATTTAATTTCTCCACAATAAATGAACCTCAGTTTAGCTAGATACAGGATCCTGCATTGAAAGTTATTTTGTTTTAGGAGATTAAAAGTGTATGACCACTGTCTTCTAGCCCAAAAACTTTCAACAGAAAGATCTGCAGTCATTCTAATATTCTCCCCTTGTAGGTTATGGTTTTCTTATGTCTGGCTGCTTTCAGAATTTTCTCCTTCATATTAACTTTAGTGAAGTTAATTATGATGTGCCTGGGGGATGTCTTATTCGGGTTGAGTTGTGCTGGATTTCTGAGATTGTCTGATGTCTGAATTTCAGAATCTCTTGGCATGTCTGGAAAGTTCTCTTTCATAATTTCTTGAAAAAGAGCCTCTGTGTTTTGTGAAGCAACTTTGTCACCTTCAGGGATTCCTATAAGGCGCATATTAGCTTTCTTCTAATTATCCCAGAGCTCTCTGAGAGACTGATCTGTTTTTACTCTCCATTTCTCTTCCTCTTTGAGTTCATTGGAATGTTCAAAAGCTTCATCTTCAATGTCAGAAATCTTTTCTTCTGCTTGGTCCATTCTGCTGCTGAGAGATTCTATTGCATTTCTCAGATCTTTGAGGGCTGCAAATTCTTATGTCAATGTGTCAAATCTTTGGTTATTTTTGTCTTTGAATTCATTGAATTTGTGAGAGAACTCTTGAAATGCTCCTCAAATTTCTAATTCCAACTTTGCCTCTATTCTATTAATCTTATTTGCAATCAAAATTCTGAATTCGATTTCTGACATTTTAGCCATCTGTTTATGAATGGGATCTTCAGTTGCATCTGCCTTATTCTTCTTTGGGGGTGTTGATCTACTCTGGTTATTCATGTTACCGGAGTTTTTCCACTGATTCTGCCCCATGCTTATTTTATGCCGTTTGGCTAGATGAGCAAGTAAGGAGAAGTTGGGTTGGGGGCTCCAGAAGTGGTAATTAACTAGCCCTTTGCCCAGAGGCTGCAACTGGTGTCTGTACCTTTTCCCCTAGAGCTTTGCCAAGGACCTGTACAGTGCTATAGCCTGAGAAACTGGTAGCCTGCTTGGTGTGGTGGGCCTAAGTGGCTCTGTCTTATTTTCAGCTGTCTCTGTTCTACCCTAGTAAATCAGTTACTCTGAGTTGAAGTCTCAGCTGCGGAGAAATACCAGCAATTAAGTCACCCTGCCTCCCAAAGGCAACAATTGGGAAAGGAAAATCAAACCTTCCCACAACCACACACTCTGCGTACCACTTTGGATAGTCCTCGGGTGATTGGCTTAGTTTGAGAAGTCCAAATCAATTGTCTCAGTCAGCACTGGTTTCAGGTAGGGGAGTTCAAAAGATCTCTGGCAACTAGATAGCAGAGATATGCTGGCAGCTCAAATATGACTTGCTCTAGTGCTACATGAAGTCAGAAGGACCAACCCAGCAAATAAATTAGTCTGGGAAGGTTGACACCTTCTTCCCCACCTTGCACCTATGTCACACTCAGTCACTGGTAACCTCACAGGGCTGTGACCCAGTTTCCTGCAATGAGCAGATGTTCCAGAGGTTTGTACCTGCCTGAGTCAGAGGGAGATCTATATCTCTTCAGCCAGACCACTGCTCTCTGCCACTATCTGTCAGGGGGAGGTGAGGCCTGACAACCTCAGGTGCTTAATGGAGGCTGGGAAGGTTCACTCAGTTCCAGCCCCACCTCTGATTGATGTTGCTGGCAGAACAGAACATCTTCGCAGAATTTGTTTCTGTCCCAGCTATATTCCCCTGTAGATCAGATGCTGCTTGAAGTGACAGAAACTGGGACTCAGTTCCTGGCAGCAGCAAGCAGTTAGAGCTCACACTCAACTGTCAGTTCTAGCCTCTGCCTGCCTGCCTTTCTCTCAGCTATGATCCCCTAAGGGCTGGGTGCATCTTTGTCTCAGTAAAGCAGTCCTCTGGCTCAGCCCTGCCCTGGGAGTCTGCCAGCTCTGCAAACACGTTTTCTAGTCCCCGCTCCATGACCAGCAGCTACCACGTCAGGCCTTCCCTTTACAATTCATTCCATGGTGGCTGCCACCAGAGAAGATGCCTGGCTTCCTTTGGTTGCCCAGAGAGACAGGGCATGTCTATGCGGAATAGCCCCAGGAGTGTGAGCCTTATTGTTCCCACCACTGCTGCTGCTGCTCTGGGCCTCACAGCGCTGCTGCTCCTGTATGGTTTCCTGTCAGCTGACCATCTTCTCCTTACTCCTACAACGCAGAATCAGTACAGACCAGCAATAGCCCCTGCCCCATACACACCCCTCGAGAAAATGCCCTAGAATCTGGACTCCTTGGAGGACAGGCTTCCAGACCTCGGGGTGAGAAGGAGGGGAGTACTGGGAGTTCAGAATTGCAGGTAGGGAATATATACAGTTTTATGCCTGGCAGGAGAGTGCCAAGGCACCCTAGTAGGGTAGGAGGTCCAGTTTTCAGAGGGTCTCTTCTGTGGGATAGAATGGGAGGACATTTGAACTCTGCTCGCTTGTTTGTATGGAGTTTACTGTGAGCCCTTCTTACGTGGGAGGGGACTCCCGTCCACTTGGTGATGGATTTAGTATCTTTTGTTTGTATCCTTAAGACAGCAGCTCTCCTCAGCAGGGTTGATGTGCGTTCTCTCATGGCTCAGCTCCAAACCATTGACTTGCTAAACTTCTGTCTTTTAACTCTCCTTCTGGATGGGAGCCTCTGTGGAAAGCTGGCTGCAGTCCGCCATCTTACCTCCTTCCCCTGTTTAGGATTTTTAGTGAAAGTTTTACCTTCATTTGAACTCTCAGTTTTCCTAATAGAAAAAAAAAATCTTTATCTTTGAATATAATTTTTGCCAAACATGTAATTCATTATTTACAGTTAGTTTCCTAATTGAGGGTCTCCTTTCTCCCTCTATTATTCTTTTTTTTATTTAAGAGAAAAAAAGCTATGGCTAGGTGCCGTGCTCATGCCTGTAATCCTTGCACTTTGGGAAGCCAAGGTGGGAGGGTCATTTGAGGACAGGGATTCAATACAAGCCAGGGCAACATAAAGAGATGTCATATCTACAAAAAATAATAACAATTAGCCAGGCATGGTGGCACTCACCTTTCACCCCAGTTACTGAGGCAAGAGGATTGCTAAGGATCCCTTGAGCTCCAAAGTTTGACATTATGTCACTTCACTGCAGCCTGGACAACAGAGGGAGAAGTAAGACCCTTTCTTCAAAAAATAAAATTCCCCCTCCAAAAAAATACAGTTGTCTGGATAATTATTGTATTTTTGTACCTAGTCTGTCTTACCTCTGGCTACTTTTAAGATATTCCAGGTTTGAGTACTTTGCTGTGTTTTAAAATAGCAATTTAAGCTGAGCATGGTAGAGTGTGCCAGCTACTTAGGAGGCTGAGCAGGGAGGATCGTCTGAGGCTAGGACTTCAAGACCAACCTGAATGATACAGTGAGACACCAACTTCAAAAGAACAATTAGATAAATAGCAACTTAAATGTTCTACTCAAACATACACAGTGAAATGTTTATTCACTATGGTCCTCTGTTTGCTACACTGTAGACTTTACACTAACATGGAGGAAGCCATGTTATTTATCTATTAAAATTATTGATCTAATGATTTTCCCATTAGCTTTGTCTAAAAGTTCTTTCTAGTTATTATATGATCTTCTAAATACAATTGTTATATTTCCATAAATTCTATTTGATGTCTTTTCCCATCTACCAAATGTCTACTTCCTAATCACATGATGAATTTCATATTTTATTTTAAAAAATAAGTTCTTTTTATTTAATATTCTACAGGGTGTCCCAAAGGTTGCCATACAAAGAAAAATCAACAGATAGCTATTTATTAGTTTTTATATTTATATATCAATACATGGGGAAATACATTGTATTTTGTAAATATTTTATAACATTTTGTAATGAGTATTTTGTTAACAAAGGTACATTTATGTATATTTTCCCATTTCCCTCTGTGTATATATATGGTGACCTTTGGGACACCCTGTATGTGGATTGGTTTATACATCTTTAGTTTTTACAAGTGTGATTCTAAAGTTTTTTTGTTGTTGTTTGTATGTGAACTCATTCTTGATGCTTCTTACCACACGATTTAGGACTAGTTTAATTTATGAGACTATGTGTCTTAAAGTCTTTAAAGCTTATCTGTGAGAATTCTTTGAGGACTACGTTTAAAGATAGACCTTCTACAGAAGTCTAGATGCTTCTATATGAAACCTGGAGGAATTACTAATTTTAAACTAAAGATTATATGTGGAATTTTCAAGGGCCAAATAGGAAAATTCCTGTTCCCAAACGATGTAAGCATAGGGTTATGATTAAAAATTTTCAGGGGAAACATTTCCCCTATTTTTTCCATATTTACTCAGAAGCAAAGCTAAAACACACAAGTGTTCTTTAAAGTGGTAGGTTATTTCTTAGGTCACTGACAGAAGGCTTTATAGTTTTCAGGGCCCTATATATTTGAGGATATATCTGACCTCCAGCTAACTCTAGGCCTTAGCTTTGACCTGTCCTGTTTTCTTCCACCCCTGCAGGCCAAGGGAAATGCCTTAAGGGCAAAAAGCCTCAAGGCTTCCTTGGTAATGTGGACTGGATTTCTCATAGTTTCTCATCACTGACAAAATATCTTATTTTCCCACTACCTCAGGTTTCTTTGCTATAAAAAAATTTCTGTGTGTTTTCTATTAAGAAAGTTTTTTGTTTGTTTTTTTGTTTAAAAAGACACAGGTAGAACTCTCTGAGAAATTAAAACACATTCTTTTTTTCTCTCCACAATATTTAGGCTTAGAGTACTTTGAAGACTGTAATTCTAAGCAGAAGCATGGCCCTGGCACTATTCTCTGACTGGTTTTGTTTTTGAGATAGAGTCTCACACTGTCACCCAGGCTATAGTGTAGTGGTGTAATCATAATCTAATGCCACTTTAAACTCTTGGACTTAAGTGGTCCTCCTGCCTCAGCCTCCTAAGTAGCTGGGATTACATGTGCACACCTCCGTGCCCGGATAATTTTCCTATTATTGGTAGAAACGGGGTCTCACTCTTGTTCAGGCTGATCTTGAGCTCCTAGCCTCAAGCACTCCTCCTGCTGTGGCCTTCCAGAATACTAGTATTACAGGACTGAGCCTCTATACCTAGGCTATTATTCTCTTTTGGTTCAAAATTGTACATTGGACACTTATTGCTGATAGTTCTTGGGGAAGTTACTTAAGAACTGCCTCAGTTTCCTCATGAAATTAATAATTGTTCCTACCTTAGGTGATTATTAAAATAATTAAATGAGTTTAATAGAATGGTAATATACACATAGCATGTACTCTCTAAATGTTAATGGTTTTCTTGCTAGGCTAGTTTGTATAGGCATTTTTTTAAGTCAGGAAAGGCAGTCTTGGCAAAATTTGTGCTTTTATTTTGAGTTAGAGATGTGAGGATCTTATTAGTAACAAAAGCTATATCATGTTGTCTTATAGTCCCCTCAAATTTGGGGTTTTCACTCTGATTTTGAGTTTGCCTCCCTTAAAATCAAACCATTGATCTTCATGATATTAGGTTGATGGTGCAAAGTTTACCGAAACTTCTTGGTGACAATCAATTGATTCCTCATTTAAAATTATTTTCTCAAAATCCTTCCTTAGAGATTCTGATTCTGTAGGCCTGTGTTGATATCTAGAACATTTATTTTAATAAGTGACCAGGAAAATGTGGAACTATTAACCTATGGCGTTGAGTACTAGAATAAAATGCAGCATACAACATGTAGTCTATTAATAGTTCTGGTTTCATTTGAAATAAAACAATACCTCAAGAAATTCATCTGCACTTTATTATATTTCATTTTACTATAAAATGGAGATAATTTTGATAGCCCTTTGTCATTAGCCAGTTAAGAACAGATGGGTATAAAATGCCTTTGTTGGCTTTGTGCATTTGGAGAAGCAGTAACAAATACAGTACAGCCAATTTTTGTTTGTTTGCTTTTGGCTTTTGGATAGAAAAAAAAAATCTCTCACTTTGCTGCCCAGGGTGGAATGCAGTGGCCCAATCATAGCTCACTACAACCCCTAACTCCAGGGCTCAAGAGATACTTCTGCTTCAACCTCTCAAATCTCTGGGATAACAGTCATGAATCACCATGCCCAGTCTACAAATGATTTTTTAAGTTACAGTTTTGGCTCTCCTTTTTTTTTTTTTTTTTAAGAGATAGAGTCTCATTTTGTTGCCCTTGTTAGAATGCTGTCACATCATAGCTCATAGCAACCTCCAGCTCGGGCTCAAGCATCCTCTTGGCTCAGTTTTTCTGAGGAAAGGCAACATAACTGGAAACAAAAGGTTAATTCTTGGCTCGGCACCTGTGGCTCAAGTGGCTAAGGCACCAGCCACATACACCTAACGTGGTGGGTTTGAATCCAACCCAGGCCAGCCAAAACAACAATGATGGCTACAACTAAAAAATAGCTGGATGTTGTGGCAGATGCCTGTGGTCCCAGCTACTTGG
>CAUYQV010111226.1:0-11392 GCA_963574575.1 Galagoides demidoff
ACCATTTGTATGAATGTATAGGTGATTATATGTTGGTTTCATAATAGTATTGAGTACATTGGATAGCCAGATGATCAAAACTCATTTTAGAACAAAGACATTTGCACCAGAATGTTTGTTGTAGCCCAATTCATAGCAGCCAAGTCATGGGAATAGCCCTAACGCCCATCGACTCATGAATGGATTAACAAATTGTGGTATATGTGCGCTATGGGATACTGTGTAGCCATAAAAAGGTGGCGACTTTACATCTTTTATGTTTGCCTGGATGTGGCTAGAACATATTCTTCTTAGTAAAGTATCTCAAGAATGGAAGAAGAAGTATCCAGTATACTCTACTCCTTTTAAACAAAGACACTCCCTTCTTTCCCGACCTCCCCCAAATCACTCCTTTACATCCCCGTAGCTTCTTTTGTGGGCTACATGTTGCCCAGATAAGAACTGGCTCAATTTTGACCATTTTCCCCTGACCCATTTGTCAGAAAATGAGGACTTTCATTGTCTCTCAGAAGTGAGCAGGGGTGACTAACAGGTATTCAAGGCTTTAGTGTGAAGAGATCTTTGCAGTGAGAGTAAACCATACTTGGGGTAGGGAAGGCATTTTTTAATAACTATGATTCAGGTGTGGTTTCCAAAATTTCATAGTTTTGCAACCAGGCAAATGATCTAAAAGACACGTATTCTGTGCATTTTTAAAGTTCAAGTTTGATTATTTCTAATCTTATTTGTATGATGACTGGAATATTTTTATTTTATTTTATTTTTTTAGAGACAGATTCTCACTTTATCGCCCTCAGTAGGGTGCCGAGGCATCCCAGCTCACAGCAACTTCCAACTCCTGGACTTAGGTGATTCTCTTGCCTCAGCCTTCTGAGTAGCTGGGACCACAGGTGCCTGCCACAATGCCAGGTTATTTTTTGTTGTAGTTTGGCCAGGGCCAGGTTTGAACCTGCCCCCCTTGGTATATGGGGCCAGCACCCTACTCACTGAGCCATAGGCACCGCCCTGGAATATTTATTTTTTAAAGACATGATAGTCAAAGGACTAATCTTTAAACCAAAATAGCAATTTTGCTTACTTATGGAAGGAATTTCATTTTTCTGAAAAACTGCAGTTAGATGATGCAAACCACTTGTCGTCTGGAGTTGATTTACAGAGAAAAGCAAGTTCATTAGGAACAGCTTTGAGAGGGGGGATTACAGGATAAAAATAAAGGGAACTGGATGAAATGTGTTTCCCTGAACACCAGAAGCAGAAAGAGAAAATTGTCTTGGGGTACGAAGAGAAGAGTTGTTTTGTGCCCCTGTGCACGTGTGTGTGTGCATGAGTGTATGTGTGAGCCATGTGAATGTGTGTGTGCATGACTGTGTGTGTGAGAGCGCTCGTGAATGTGTGTGTGTGCATGACTGTGTTTGTGAGAGCACGTGTGAATGTGTGTATGACTGTGTATGTGAGAGCGCTCGTGAATGTGTGTACGTGACTGTGTATGTGTGAGCCACGTGAATGTGTGTACATGTGCCTCCTTTTCTGCACTGATTTCCAGGTAGCTCCACTCATCCTAAAGTTCCTGACGAGGATTGCACCTTGTCCCAGACATCTCCTGTCCCCCTTTGTTTCACGTTGACTCTTTTTCTGCCTTGCTTGGTTTTGAGAATTTTATGATTCCATTTTTTTTCTTCTCTTAACATGTAAATGATGCTTATTTTCTCATTTTTTAGGGGTTGTGCCCATGTTGAAACATACACTCACAAGTATTTCAAGCCCACTTCCCAGTAACACTGCCGCACTTCACAAGTGGGGAGGGGTCTTGATCCCAGACCTGCCGTGGTCCCAGCCCCCCAGTGCCGCGTTTCTGCCCCTATTCCACTTCTGCATGAGCTATCGCCATCAAATTCATTTGTGCTATTATTGTTTTGAACTTGCTGTTATCCCCAGATAATAGATCAATTGAGAATAAGAAAAATTTACCTCCATTTATTCCTTCTCCAATGCTCTTCCTTTATGTAGAACCAAGGATCTTACCATTTTCCTTCTTCCTGAAGAACTTCTTAGCATTTCTTGCAAGGGTGGTTTATTGGCATCTCATTTTCTCAGTTTTTGTCCAAGTCTTTATTTCTCCTTCCTCTTTGAAGCATGATTTTGTTGGAGATGGGAGTCTAGGGTGGAGGTTTGTTCTTTTAATTGTAAATTCTCCCCCACTTTGCTGCGTCTGAGGTCTCTGAAGAGAAGTCCCATCTGACTTCTCTCCCTTTGCTCCTCTGCAGTTAAGGTGGGTTGTCTCTTCTCTGGCTTTTTTTCAAGACACTCTTTGTTGTTTTGGGTTTATTGCTGTTTGATATGATATGTATAGGTGTAGAATCTCTTGCATTTATCCTGATCATTGTTCTCTGAGATTCCTGGATCTGTGGTTTAATGTCTGTTGTTGATTTTGGAAAGTTTACTTATTACTGCTTCAAAGATTTATTCTTTCTTTCCCTCCTAGTGTCAACCTTTGTGTGCATGTCACACCCTTTGTGACTGTCCCATGTTCTGTGCCTTCTGTCCTTCCCTCTTAACCCTTTGTTCTTCCTCGGCATTTCAGATGAGGAAGCTGCTCCTGGCATCTCTCCTGTTGTTTTCTCAGCCTCAGATGTATTTTTTGTATCCAATACAATGTTTTTCATCAGTATCATTTTCTTGTAATTCTCTTGTAGAGTGTCCAGCTTTCTGTTTACACCATCCATCCATTTTTGTATATTGCCTGATTTATTTATCAGATTCCTTAACATAGTAATCAGAATTGCTTTAAATTTATGGCCAGGCAATTCCAACATGCTTGTCTTATTGGAGTCTGGTTCTGATGTCTGTGCTGTCTGTTCAAAACGTGTCTGTTTGTTTGTCTTTTGCTATGCCTTGAATTTTTTGTTGTTGTTGTCGTTGTTGAAAGACAGACAAGGTGTATTTGTAAAAGGAACGAATAGACAGTGTTTAATTTCATCCAAGAAAACTGTAAACATGTAAGCTCAATACTGTGTACACACTCAGAGGTGACTCTGTGTCTAAGGCAGGAGACCTAACTTCAAGTTATCCCAGCAAAAGAAAATACTCAGGGCGTAGCATCATTGCAAGCAAAGAGTGGATATGGTTCAGGCTTCCAGATTCTGTGAATTAAATCCAAACAAGGGGCGACTGAGAGATATTCTCAGAAGAATATTAAGATCTAGCACAAGCCTCAGAAATGACACTCAAGGATTATGCTGAATGAGGTGATTCCAGCCTGGTGTTGCCAAACCCACCTGTTTGCTGAAAAACTGAGAAGGGACATTGAATAGAAGGATTTTTAGAAACTAATGAGCACAAGCACAAATAAAAAGTGAAATACACACCTCCCTACACACACACACACACACAATGCTTAAGAAAGAGAAAGCATGAGTCAATTTAATCAACAGTTCAATTAATATACAGGTGAATTATGACATTTAGAGAAGAAAAGATCATCAAATTGCCCGGATGCTTGGTCCTAATTGATTATTGAGTCATGTTCTGGCTGCAGGTTATCCACACAAGTCCCAGTTACAGATAACTGTTAAGTGGAGATGACCGACAGAGAACAGAGCAGTCTTGATGGTAATATAAGCCACAGACATGCCTCTGCCATGTTAAACTCCTAACATGTACCACACTCTTCACGGGAATCTTTCTATCCATGGTGTCAGACCCTGATGTTCACTTTCTAATATGGAGCTTATTTTTATTTTTATGTTGCCACATCTGATTGCTTCTCTTGATTTTCATCCTTATTTGTGTTATATTTTGATTAAAGTATAATTGGCATATAGGAAAAAGCACAGATCTAAAATGTTCAGTTTAGCACATCTTAACTTGCATGTGTCTATGTAACCATTATCCAAAAAAGGTTGAGAATATTTCAAATGTCCGCTATATGTTCCTTGTGCATCTTTTTGTTCCGATACCTTGACGTCATGGGGCATTGCTGACACTGGACTGATGGCCCTCCCAGGAACGTGCCTGTCACCTGCTGACCAGCCATTCAGAAACCTGCACCCCATCCCCTCAAGGGGCTCTCACACTGCGGCTGCCGTCCTGCCCTGACCACCCCAGAGCCAGGCGCCAGGCAAGGAGGAGCAGCCTCTGTGTTGTAATTCCAAACCCTCTTGTTCTCCCTGGCCTGTTCCCTCCCCTAAAAATTATAGTAAAGGCCTCTGCCCACATCTTCCCCCTCTCCTCCTGCTTCCTGATCAGCCCTGGTGCCTTGCTGTGTAGCTTCCCATGTCACAGCATGGCTCCCCTGTCACTGTGTGGTTCCCCTGTCACAACGTGGCTCCCTGTGTCACAGCGTGGCTCCCTGTGTCACAGCGTGATGCCCCCTGTTGTGGTGTGGCACCCCTGTCACAGCGTGGTGCCCCCTGTTGTGGTGTGCCTCCCCTGTCATGGCGTGGCTCCCTGTGTCACAGAGTGGCCCCTTCTCCCGATAACTGAGTAACAGACCATCTTTCCAGTGACAAGCATGTCTTCACCTTTGGCCTATCTCCACCTGAATAATAAGGAAACATTCACTTGGAAACACTTTATGCTCAAAACTCTTACAGCCCTGAGGCAGTTACATTTTTTCTGTCACCATAGAGGATTTTTTTTTTTTTTTGTCTTTGGCTTTTCACACTGTAGCTATCATGTGACTAGGAGTGGATCTCTTTGTTCTTATCCTACTTGGAATTTCTTAAGCTTATTGGACGTGCAGGTTAAAGTTCACGTCACAGTCTGGAAGTTTCCAGACACGGGTTTTTAGCTGTATCCTCTTCCCTTTCATCTCCCCTCTTCCGCTGATTCTCTTGCAGTGCTAATTGATGTCCCACGAGCATCTGAGGCTCTTTTTACTTTTATTCATCATTTTCTTCCTTCCAGTGTCTTTGGAGTGGACGCTCTTTATGGAATGATCATTAATTTCACTGGTTCTTTTCTGTGCCAGCTCAAATCTGCTACTGAGTTTTTTTAGTGAATCTTCCATTTTATTTATTGTCCTTTCAGAACCAGCATTCCCATTTGGCTGGTGTTTAGAGTCGTGCTGTGTGTCGATAGTCTCTACTTGCTAACTCGTCCTGAGGTTGTCCTTTTATGCTGTCGACGTGGCTTTCATCAGTTCCTGCACAGACCGTCGTTTCTTTTACTGTTTCCTAAGTTTTTGTTGAGAGCTGCCCTGACTTTCCAGGTAATGTACAGCAGTGACTCTGTGTCTGGCTCGCCCGGGCTTTGTGGTTGCCATGTTTTGTTTCTTCATTGACATGTGTGGACTGATTTTGTGCCATTTGTTATCCCTGCGGACACAGCGTCTGACGTTTCTTTTCTGTCCTACTTAACTGGTATTTTCTTTTCACTTATTAGTGTGATACAGTTTCAGAGACAGGACTGGCTCTGCTATCCGGGCTGGACTACAGAAGCACAGTCGAGCTCACTGCCTCCTCAGACGCCTGGGCTTCAGCAGTGTTTTGCCTCAGCCTCCCAAGTGCTAGGACTACAGGTGTGCACCACCATGCCCAGCTAATTTTTTATTTTTCTTTTTGTAGAGGCAGGGTCTTGCTGTGTTGCCCAAGCTGATCTAGAACTCCTGGCTGCAAGCAGTCCTCTTCTCCTGCCTACATGCTGGGATGACAGGCACAAGCCCCTCTGCCAGGCCTTTCTACCTTTAGGTCAGGCTTCCCATGGGTTGCCACTGGATTACACAATTTAGGGATCACGACTAGTCACAGGTTTTTAAAATTCAGGGAGTCAAGAAGCCTGCCTTGTGTTAAGCCAGGGACCCTTAGCTCTCTAGTCTCTTCCGAGTGGCTGCAGGGTGAGTGAGGGCTCCCTGGCTGCCCCTTTTCCTGTGTCTGTCTGTTAAGTTTCTGTTACTTTCCTCTACAACACCACAGCAGTGTTAGCCTTCCAGGGCTGTGAGTCCCGGACATCTGTATTGTTTAAACAATTCCCCTGTCTGGGCGCCCATAGCTCAGTGGTTAGGGTGCCAGCCCAACATACAGTGGGGCTGGTGGGTTCGAACCTGGCCTGGGTCTGCTAAACAACAATGACAACAGTAACAAAAAAATAGCCGGGCATGTGGGGGGAACCTGTAGTCCCAGCTACTTAAGGCATGAGAATCACTTGAACCCAAGGGTTGGAGGTACTGTGATGCCACGGCACTCTACCAAGGGTGATGTAGTGAGACTCTGTCTCAAAAAAAAAAAAAAAAAAAAAAGAGTCCCACAATTCCCCTGGGATTTTTTCCATACTCTGCTCCAAATAAACTCAGCCCTGTCTAGCAGTGCAGTGAAGGCTTCCAGGGCTCATGGGCTAAGGGTGTGTGAGCAGCTCTTGGCTAAATGGCACAGACTCCCATTGTTTATAACTAGATTCCATATACGGGGTGTCCATAAAGTTCGTGTGCAATTTAAAATCGTTTACTGGACTAGATTCTCCTCTCTCTGTCACGTGTCCTTTGGCTAAGGTCTAGAGATGTTAAATTATAACTTTAGAAAACTTTTGAAATGTACAATTGCTTTTTATGGCAAAGGACTGACCAGCTGCCTCACATGGACCCCCCTCGCACCATCAATCTCTGTTCCTGGATTTTTAGAAAAATGGAGTCACATCAGGGGTATCGATGGGGTGGGGGCCATAGTCTCCATCTGACTTCTTTCACAGTTTAAGAAGCTTTCCTTGTTATTGTGTGTATGAGAGTTGTTCTACTTTTTAAAACTTTTCATTCATACAAACTTCACCTTGCTCTGTAGAAACTAAATTGGACTTCACCTCCCTGGAGAAACTTTAGGAATAGTATACAGAGCACTGCCTACTCCTCACCCAGCATCTCCCAGGAGGATCTGATCAGAGGAGGGAAAGTGGCATTGGTACATTGTATTAACTCCAGCCAACCCTTCCTTACTTGAGCACCGAGTCCTTGTCAAACAAGCTGCTGTGTGTGCTGTCTTCCTGGGGGGTCTGATGATGGACTTCTGATTTCAAATGTTGTGGTTTCCCCAACTTGTTGATATGATCGTAATTCTGGATTATATTCTGGACATGTTGAGTATTAAATTATGAGAATCAAGTACCTGTTTAAAGCTATTATTTTAGTAAAAAGAGAACCTCTTAGTTTCCCAGTGCACATCCCTGGCCTATTTCTGTGGCTGTTATTTGAATGTCAGTTCCCTGTTCACAGCCTGTCCAGCTCTGTCCTACCTGGCCTGCCCTACTTTGCGCCGCCCAGAGGCCCTTTGTGATCGGGCGTGTTCCATATTCCAGTTCATTTCTTGAAGCCTTTGCACTGCTCATTCTGGTGCACTGTTCATTCCTGCACCATTAAGGTGTCTGTTGAGGACACACAGGTGGCAGTACGGCTTCCTCCTGCTTCTTCCTCTTTAGGTGCGGGGGTAAAGACAGACTCTTCGCTGGGCTTCACTTGGTTGAGAGTAAGGTGGGGGCGGCCGGCCCCGCAGTCTCCACATCCCCAGTTGGGGGTAAGCAGCACCTCTGCCCCTGGCAGTGCTGGGTCAGTGTGCCCTGCAGGGCTCAGAGGAGGGAGGGAAGGGGGGAAGGAATGAAGAAAAGAGGGAGGGAGGGAAGGAAAGGGGAGAGGAGGCACAAAGCAAACACAGACAGAACCGTGCCGGCTGGGTCCATAGCGCAGGCAGAGGACTCATTTCCAATAAGTTCTCAGAAGAGCCTCAGCATAATCCTGAGGCTATGCCCAGGAGTCCATAGCCTTGGCCAGGAGCAGGATTGCAGGACCAGCCTGGGGCAAATAAATGTTTGGGGGAAATAACTTGAGTTGCTCTGGGGAGCTCCAACAGGACTTAAAGCTGAGACAGTTAGCTGACTGCGGTGTCTTACCCCACGGCACACGGGAACAGGTGTGTAAATGGCGAAAGTGCACCATCATTGTGCTGGGGCCAGTGTCCAGACACACTCAGTGGGCAGTGGGCCAGCGGCAGGCCATGGCCTCCAAGAGTGCAGAACACCTAAGGGTAATTAGAGCTCTCAGAGAACCTGGGGGGCTGTTTCATCCCTCAGATTATAGCAGATACTATAAAAAGAAGGAAGCAGATTTCCAGAGAATTCCGTATATGAATGCTAAACTTTCAGAAATTAGGATTCATTAAAAGGACAGGAGAGCAATTAGGCGACCCTGTCATCTGGGAAATTGAGCTGAAGAATTCTTACAGAACACAGAGAAACAAAGAAACGTCAATGAATCAGAGTTAACCTGCAGGAAGTAACCGCTGGAATTACAGAGAGAGTGAGAAGGACTGACCTCACGTAAGAATAGAGTATTTGCCCCACATACAGCTAGTGTTTTAGAATTCCAAAAAGATGATGAACTCTCATAAATCAGTATTAAAAGACAACACAATAGGAAAATGTTCAAAAGACAAGAAGACGTTTCCCAGCCGCGTATCACAGAGGCTGAACAGTGTCGTCTGGGAGAGTGCTGGAGAGCAGCACCTCTTATCAGGGATGTACAAACCACCAGGCTGTTCTGTGGATGCTGGGTCCATTTTCCACCGTGGGCAGAGTCTGCCTGGGATGAGCCCCCAGGGAGGAAGCAGAACGGGGAACTTGAAGGGAGGGAGACAAACAGACACCTGCATTCAACCCCCTGAGCCGTACTTGGCTCTTACTTTTCCAGTTACATAATCCAATAAGCTGCCTTTTATTGGTTTTGTTTAACATTAATTTACGTTTGATTTTATGACTTGGAACTGAAAGAACACTAACTTATAATATTCCTCTTACACAGAGCAGTCTCACAAATCGATACCAAAACAAAGCAACAGAACACACAACACAATAGGAAAATAGGCTTATAATATAAACAGGAAATTCACACAGAAAAAGACACACTAATAGAAAATTAACCCAGATTTCACAAAAATAGAAGATATAAATGAAAGCAATGGAGAGTTGCCATCTTAAACTATCAGGTTAGCAGAAAATAAAGTGTTCGAAAGTATTCAATGGCAAGTATACATAGAAAGAGGCAGTTTTGTAGTAATGGAAATCAACAGATCATCTTGAAAGTAACTCAGTGTTCAGTGAAGGTTTTATTTAAATCTTCGATCCTACTTCTAGTGGAAAAATTTCCTCTACAAAAAACAGATGCTCATACAAATGAAAGCTTACTCAGCCAAATTTTGTACTAGTTCAGCACCTGCTCCCTAAGGGCCGATGGATTATTTTGATAAACTGTGCGTATTATTTGTATATCTGCCCTCCCTGGAGAAATGTGCCCACCACTTACACTTCATCCCTCAACACGCATATGACTGAGTTCTTAAAGTAACATCTTCTTGCTTCTAATACATCTTTAATCTAATTCTGATGCTAAAATATGCACAGATAGTAGTACCCTCCAGAGCAATGATCAGTCTCAGCTACTCAGCAAGTTACCCAAATCATCCACCAAGCTCACAAATCAAATCAATGCTGTGAAATGTGTGACAATGAGCTAAATACTTGGTTTCCATCATTTCTTTTTACAAACATAAGAAAAATAATTGAAAAGAATGTGTTGTGGTATATCCTCTTTTATGGTTAAGTTTAAAAGCAGTACATAACATGGGGGCATAAAAGTGCCCGCAAGATGTCAACACTGTCATAAAGTCATAAAGGAAACAGGCAAATATCTGTTTGAGAACAAAGATTGTAATGTATGATCATCCCTTAGGCTAACTTTTTTTGTGCCAAGAGTCTTTTGAAAAAATATTTACAAACATGAATGCCAGTGTTTAAAAGTACAAATTTCCCTTGATGTTCGAGGTGGCGTGTTTATTATTTTTATTCTTAGAACTCTTTATAAATGATATACACATCATGGTAAAATCAGATGGAAAAAAAGTTTTGAGCAACAAATTCTTTAATGAATAATGCTTCAAAAATAATGCCGGAAATTGATCTTGCTGATGTGATGAATCACGCCATTGAAAGCTGGGAAACAGACCATGATGGTTTAATGTCAGTTGCTCTGTAGAAAGTAAATTAGACTTCACCAGAAATACACCATGAACTCTGAACAGCTGTCAGGTTGTAATATACAAGCTAAGAGTGAAGCAAAAAGTAAAGCTTGATGATTTTTCTCAGTTGAAGCCCCAGACCTCACACTATGGCTTGATTTTGCGTGTTTACATGTAAGCAACATGAACTGGCTTCACTCCCTTGTGAGTCTAACAAACCCACCGTGTTCAGCAGTAGGGTTACGGTGCAGGGACCACGGGCAGTCCAGACGCTGGCCACGCTGTCCACATTATCTGCTCGGTATATCTCTTCTTAGCCCTGAAGTCCTGTGGTGAGTCCGGTCAGAACCAGCGTTCACTCCCTCTATTGCCTTCTGGTGTTGTCCACAAGGATGGCTGAGCACATTCCACAGTAGGCCTCTAGGGTCTGTCTGGGGAGTTGCTCTCCACTTCCAGAGAGTTGTTGGCATTTTGGTCAAAAGATATAACCAGAAATCCTTGGGTAGCAAATGCCACTTAACAGAGAGGCAGGGACCAGATGTTTGGAAACCTCAGCAGCCTTTGTAAAATAGAGGAATGGCTTCATGTGCGTGTTTGGTTTTATAGAATATAGTTAATTATATTTATAAAGTAATATGCTGTTACATTAAATGGGTTTACCTAAATTGCTTGTAGACAACTTTCGAATGCTAAACATCAGAAAGCTCCCTCAGTCCTGGAAGAGGGGCACCAAAAGGGTGGACTCAGGTTTGCTGGTGTTTTCCTGTGTTTAGAGAAACAGAACCTGAGAACTATGGATGACTGTGGAGCTGGCTCAGTCCTGCCCTGGGTTCAGTTAGTGCTCCTTGAGGCTGGGACTAGGGACCTACTCGGTCCTACACTGTGTTCAGTTAGCGCTGCCTGACACTGGGCCTGGGGACCTGCTCCATCCTGCACTGGATTCAGTTAGTGCTGCCTGATGCTGGGGCTAGGGACCTGCTCTGTCCTGCCCTGGGTTCAGTTAGTGCTCCCTGACGCTGGGACTGGAGACCTACTCAGTCCTGCACTGTGTTCAGTTAGTGCTCCCTGACGCTGGGACTGGGGACCTGCTCAGTCCTGCACTGTGTTCAGTTAGTGCTCCCTGACGCTGGGACTGGGGACCTGCTCAGTCCTTCACTGTGTTCAGTCAGTGCTCCCTGACGCTGGGCCTGGGGACCTACTCAGTCCTGCACTGTGTTCAGTTAGTGCTCCCTGACGCTGGGCCTGGGGACCTACTCGGTCCTGCACTGTGTTCAGTTAGTGCTCCCTGATGCTGGGACTGGGGACCTGCTCAGTCCTGCACTGTGTTCAGTTAGTGCTCCCTGACGCTGGGACTGGGGACCTGCTCAGTCCTTCACTGTGTTCAGTCAGTGCTCCCTGACGCT
>CAUYQV010111229.1:0-131956 GCA_963574575.1 Galagoides demidoff
GTTCGAATCCAGCCTGGGCCTGCCAAACAACAATGATGGCTACAACCAAAAAATAGCCAGGCGTTGTGGTGGGCGCCTGTGGTCCCAGCTACTTGGGAGGCTGAGGCAGGAGACTCGCTTGAGCCCAGGAGTTGGAGGTTGCTGTGAGCTGTGATTCCATAGCAATCTACCCAGGGGGACAGCTTGAGTCTCTGTCTCAAAAAAAAAAGAAAATTGATATAAAAACAGGAGAACTGAATGATAAAATTAAAACAGTGACACTACACTAACAGATAAAATTTATATGCTTTACAAATGCCACATTTGTAAAGATCAGATACTAGATCAGCAAGGTAACTTTAACAAACTTCAAAGGATTGAAATAATAGTATGTTCTCTGACCATAGAAGAATTAAATTAGAAATAATTAACAAAAATATCACTAGAAAATTCCCAACAGCCTCCAAATGAAATAAACCTATGGGTCAATAAAGAAATAATGGAAATGAGAATTTAATGACAATAAAGATACAATATAGCAATGCATGGGATGTAGCTAAAAGCAGCACTTAAAACCTTAAATTCGTAAGTCAGAAAAGAAAGTAAAAAATAAGTTTCCTTTTCAAGACAGTTAGAAAAATAAAAATAAAAATGACAACAGTAATCAATAAAACAGAAAATAAGCAGTAGAGAAAATCAATAACAACCAAAAGTTAAATATTTGAAAAGACTGATGAAATTACTTTTATTGATACATTAATATTTATACATATTTCTGGGGTACTTGCAATATTTTATTTCATGTGTATAATGAACAGTTAGGATATTTGGGTATTTATCATTTCTACACGTTGGGAACATTTTAAGTCTAGCTATTTTGAAATATACCACATATTGTTGCTAACTATAGTCACCTACTCTGCTATTGATCATTATAACTTATTCCTTCTATTTATCTGTATCTTTGTACCCATTAACGAACTTCACTTCATCCCCTCCAACCGCCAGACACTTCTCAGTCTCTGGTATCTATCATTCTGCTATCTGCCTCCATGAGATCAACTTGTTAATCTCATATATGAGTGAGGACATACAATATTTGTCTTTCTGTGCCTGTGATGACCCCCAGTTTCATCCATGTTGCTGCAAATGACATTTCATTCTTTTTGATGACTGAATAGTATTCTATCCTGCATATATACCACATTTTTTTATACCCACTTATCTGCTGATAGACACGTTGATTCCATATCTTTGTTACTGTGAATAGGGCTGCAATTAACATTGGGAGGTGCAGGTATTCCTTTGATATACTGATTTCTATTCCCCGATGTTTAAGATTTTGAGCATTTTTCACATACTTGTTGATCATTTGTATGTCTTCTTTTATAAAATGTCTATTCATGTCACCTGGCTACTTTTGAATGGGATTATTTGTTTATTTTCACTGTTGAGCTGTTTGAGTTTCTTGTGTATTCTGGGTAATAATCCCTTGTTTGATGAATAGCTAGCAAATACCTTCTCCCACTCCACAGGTTGTTTCCTCACTCTGTTGACTGTTTCCCTTGCCGTGCAGAAGTTTTTCAGTTTAATGTAGTCCCATTTGTCTATTTTTGTTTTTGTTTCTTGTGCCTTTGAGGTCTTAACCATAAGATTTTTGCCTAAACCAATGCCAAGTGTTTTCCTATGTTTACTCTTAGTAGTTTTATAGTTTGGGGTATCACATTTAAGTCTTTAATGCATCTTAGATTAATGAAAGTGATAATTATTCAAAATTAAATTTAAAAGAAGGCAAAAAACAGTAATATCAGAAATGAAAAAGAGATATAATACAGATCACACAGTAAGACAAGAGGACAAAGTTTAAAAAAGAATATATTATCTTCGGATTTCTTTTTTACATATAAAACACAAACAAAAAATCCAGGAGCATTTTATTGTTATATTAGAATTAGTAATAATAATTCTCAAGTTTATCAGATATAAGTTCAACATATAAAAATTATATCTATTGCCAGGTGCAGTGGCTAACATCTGTAATCCCAATACCGTGGGACGCTGAGGAAGGTGACCTGCTTAAGCTCAGGAGTTTAAGACTTGCCTGAGCGAGAGTGAGACCCTGACTCCTAAAAGAATGGAAAAACCAGCTCAGTGCCTGTGGCTCAAGTGGCTAAGGCACCAGCCACATACACCTAAGGTGGTGGGTTCAAATCTAGCCCAGGCCCACCGAACAACAATGACGGCTGCAACCAAAAAATAACCAGGTGTTGTGGCGCAGCTGGGAGACAGAGGCAGAAGACTCGCTTGAGCCCAGGAGTTGGAGGTTGCTGTGAGCTGTGATGCCACAGCATTCAACCCAGGGGGACAACTTGAGGCTCTGTCTCAAAAAAAAAAAAGGAAAAACCCAGCTGGGCACCGCAGCGAACACCTGTAATCCCAGCGGCTTACAGAGGCTTAAAGCAGTTGCCACTGCCAGAGCCTGAGGTTGCAGTGAGCTATGATGCCTTTGCACTCTGCTGCTCAGGACACAGGGTGGGACTCTGTCTTAACAACAACAACAACAACAAAAAAGCAAAGAAATAAAAATAAAAAATAAGCAAGGAAATAAAAAAAAATTGTATCTATTTTTATATACCAGAAAGAGTTACCATTATAATGTTACAGATATAAGGTATCACACTTTTTTGGGTCAAATTAAAAACTTTACTAACAGACATTATAAAGGGGAGTTAAATAAATGTAACATAGCATGTTCTATAAAGCAAGACTTGAAATTCTTTTTTTTTGGGCCGAGGCTGGGCCTGAACCCACCACCACCGGTACATGTGGCCAGTGCACCACTCCCTGAGCGACAGGTGCTGCCCAAGACTCAAAATTCTCTGAGAATGAGGAAGTCACTACTGATTAATTTATAGGATCAATTTAATTTCAATCACCATCTTTCTTGAAATCTGACAACATACTAATACAATTTATATGAACAAGTTAAAGGTCATAAACAGTTGAAAGAGTCCTGAAAAAGGACAGGGTGCTGGACTTGTCTGATTAGATTTTTGGACTTTTACAACTGCAATAAAAACAGGATATTATTATTATTATTATTATTTTCATGAGACAGAGCCTCAAGCTGTCCCCTGGGTAGAGTGCTGTGGCATCACAACTCACAGCAACCTCCAACTCCTGGGCTCAAGTGAGTCTCCTGCCTCAGCCTCCCAAGTAGCTGGGACCACAGGCGCCCGCCACAACACCTGGCTATTTTTGGTTGCAGCCATCATTGCTGTTTGGCGGGCCCTGGCTGGATTCGGACCGCCACCTTGGGTGTACATGGCTGGAGCCTTAGCCACTTGAGCCACAGGCGCCAAGCCAAAACAGCATATTATTATTACAATAATTGGCAAAGTGAAAAAAATATTACCCAATAATAGGCACATACATACATGGGGACATTTATGACAGAGGTGGAACTGCCAATCAACATAGACAGAAAGAACTATTCAGTGAATAGTACAGGGTAACTGGTTATTCATATGTGAAAAACATGTAATTGGAATGCTACCTGAAAACCAATTATAGATAAATTAAGAATTTTATTGTGAAAAGCCAATTTAAAAAATTTTAGAAGTACAGAAGATAATACCTTTTGGAAATGATCAATCTGACTTAAAAAAATTAAGACTAAGTGTTCAAAGATGAAAAAAATGTGAAAAGACATTATCATAAGTTGTAAAAAGATATTCATAAAACACAAAATGGATAGAATATTCAATTTATAGATGCATAACAAATTTCTTAGAAATAACAGGGAAAAGACAACCTAAATAAAAAATAGGCAAAAAAACTAAATAGATTTTGATAGACCACAACTAGTCAATGAGCATACCAAAAAATGCACCAGTTTGATAGTAATCAGAAAAATGCAAATCAAAACCATAATGAGACAGCATTTTATAACTTCCTAATTAAAAAGTTTAACAACTGCCAAGCAAGTATTGGCAAACACAAGGATGCAAAGGGTATTCCTATATATTGCCTGTAAGGGTATTGCTAGCATTTTGGAACACAATTTAGCATTTGTAGTAAGCTGTATAACTTGTTAGTTCCATTCTTAAGTATATATCACAGATAAACCTTTGCACATGTACATCAGATGTTATTATTTCTGTTTATAGTAATAAAATATTGGAAATAACATGAAGTCTGACAATTAAGTTTGAGAACTTGTTGCAGTGCCCTTACAATTGCAGCACTATATGCGTACAAACAACTTGGTAAGGATTCAAAACCTGAGGATATCAGTGTCTCACAGTTGTGCTAGTGTTGATGTGTTGCAGTGCCTTGCTGTGTGGCATTCATTATTGTGCGTTTTTGTGTACCGTCACAAGAATGTCAGGGCTTGAATTAGAGCAATGAACAAACATTAAATTTCTTGTTAAACTTGCCAAGAGCGGAAGTGAAATCAGCAACATGTTAGTTCAAGTTTGTAAGGATGATGACATGAAGAAAATGGTAGTGTATAAATGGATTAAACATTTTTCTGAGGGGAGAGGAAGCATCACTGATGAAAAGAGGTTAAGGTGGCCAGTAACAAGCAGAAATAATGAAAACATTGCAAAAATTTGTCAAATTCTGCATCACAATTGTCAGCTGACTAAGAGAAGCATAGCAGACAAGTAAACATTGATAGAGAAACAGGAAAATCTTAATTAGAAAATCTTGGCCAGCAACTCATGACAATATACTAACTCACATGGTACAGCGTGTGAGGAGTTTTTAGCCAGTGTACATATAAATAACTGTATTGGAACACCCTCCCTACTCACCTGACCTGGCCCCCGATGACTTTTTTCTTTACTCAAAGATAAAGGATATATTGAAAGGAAGATATTTAGGTGACACTCAGGACATCAAGGTAATATGATGACAGCTTTGATAGCCATTCTAGAAATGAGTTCCAAAATTGTTTTGAAGGGTGGACTAGGTGCTGGAGTTGGTGCATAGTTTCCCAAGGGGAGTATTTTGAAGGTGACCATAGTGATATTCGGCAATGAGGTATGTAGCACTTTTTCTAGGATGAGTTTGTGAACTTAATTGTTAGGAGAACAGATAAAACTATGGCATAATTCCACAAAGGAATACTATGAGGTAATGATAATAAAGAAACTACATCTATAAATATCAATAAGGTTGAACCTTATGCAACAAATAGAAGGAAAAAAGCAAATCATGTAAGAATATATTTAGGAAATCTCATACACATGAGAAAATAAGTAAAACTAAATAATATGTTGTTTATAGACAGACATATGGTAAAATAATAATAAAAACAAAGTATAATAAGTAAAATTCTGGGCAAGTGTTAAACTTGCAGAATCACAGGAGAGAGACAAGATTAGGAAGGGGCACATATGGAGTTTTAAAGATATTGGTAATTTTTGATTTCTTAGATAATTGCATTAGTTTTGATCTAATTATTCTATTTTATACAACACTGTTATGGTTAGTCTTATGTGTCAAATTGGCTAGCCTATCATACTCTGTTATTGAATCAAAGAGTGTCTAAGCATTGCTGTGAAGGTATTTTGGAGATAGGGTTAACACCAATAAAAAATTGACTTTAATAAAGGAGATTACCCTTGAAAATGTGGGTAGGTCTCATCTAATCAGTTGAAGGCCTTATGAGCAAAAAGTGAGTTTTCCTATAGAAATTTACTTTAAATTTCTGTCTGAGTTTTTAGCCTATTGGCCTATCCTCCATATTTTGGACTCAAGATTCCAACATTCAGTTCCTGCCTGAGTTTCCAGCCTTCTGGTCTTTTCAACACACTTAGGACTTGCCAGCCCCTACAACTGCATGAGCCAATTCCTTAAAATAAATCTCTTAATATATCCTGTTTTGTTTCTCTGAAAAACCCTGTCTTATACAAACACATATGTGATATACCCTTTGAATGTATATTCTACACTTCACATTACGAAATTATATTCTGTTGAAAGCAATGAGAATATGCAAAAGTGTGAAAGCAAACGAAGATGATATATAGTGGAGATAATGAATTAATTTAGCAAGGCTGGGAACAGCCAGTGATGAACGTGAAAGGCAGAGGGGAAAAAAACAGAGAGGGAGAGATATGTGGCTATATCAATAAGAACACATGCCAGATGATAAAAGGCCTTGTAAGCAAGAAACTTTTAAAGGGATTTAAATTGAAGAATAACATACACATTTTTTTTATCAGCGCAAGGAACATACTCCAAAATCGATCACATCTTAGGTCATAAGTCTAACCTCAACAAATTTAAAAGAATAGAAATTATTCCTTGCATCTTCTTGGACCATCATGGAATAAAAATTGAACTTAATAACAACAGGAATCTGCAGACTAATACAAAAACATGGAAACTAAATAACCTTATACTTAATAATAGCTGGGTCATAGATGAGATTAAGAAAGAAATTACCAAATTTTTGGAACAAAGCGATAATGAAGACACAATATCAAAGCCTGTGGGATACTGCAAAGGCAGTCGTAAGAGGGAAATTTATAGCACTGCAAGCCTTCCTCAAGAGAATAGAAAGAATACAGGAAGTTAACAACTTAATGGGACATCTCAAGCAACTGGAAAAGGAAGAACATTCCAATCCCAAACCCAACAGAAGAAAAGAAATAACCAAAATTAGAGCAGAATTAAATGAAATTGAAAACAAAAGGATTATACAACAAATCAATAAATCAAAAAGTTGGTTTTCTGAAAAGGTCAACAAAATAGATAAACCTTTGGCTGACCTAACTAGGAAAAAAAGAAGAAAATCTCTAATTTCATCAATTAGAAATAGTAAAGACAGAATAACAACAGACCCCTTAGAAATTCAAACAATCCTTAATGAATATTACAAGAAACTTTATTCTCAGAAATATGAAAATCTGAAGGAAATTGACCAAAACTTGGAAGCACGCCATCTTCCAAGACTTAGCCAGAAGAAAGTGGAAATGTTGAACAGCCATATATCAAGTTCTGAAATAGCATCAACCATACGAAACCTCCCTAAAAAGAAAAACCCGGGACCAGATGGCTTCACGTCAGAATTCTAACAAACCTTCAAAGAGGAACTAGTACATATACTACTCACCCTTTTTCCAAAATATAGAAAAAGACAGAATACTACCCAACACATTCTATGAAGCAAACATCATCTTTATCCCCAAACCAGGAAAAAACCCAACAAAGAAAGAAAATTACAGACCAATATGACTAATAAATATTGATGCAAAAATATTCAACAAGATCCTAACAAACAGAATCCAGCAACACATCAAACAAATTATACACCACGACCAAGTGGGTTTTATCCCAGGATCCCAAGGCTGGTTCAACATACATAAATCTATAAACGTAATTCATCACATAAACAAATTAAAAAAGAAAGACCATATGATTCTCTCAGTTGAAGCAGAAAAAGCATTTGATAATATCCAGCATCCCTTCATAATCAGAACACTTAAGAAAATTGGTATAGAAGGGACATTTCTTAAACTGATAGAGGCCATCTACAGCAAACCCACAGCCAATACTCTATTGAATGAAGTTAAGTTGAAATCATTTCCACTCAGATCAGGAATGAGGCAAGGTTGCCTTATTGCCTCCATTGCTCTTTAACATTGTAATGGAAGTTTTAGCCATTGCAATTAGGGAAGAAAAAGTGATCAAGGGTATCCATAGAGGGTCAGAGGAGATTAAACTTTAACTCTTCACAGATGATATGATTGTATATCTGAAAGATACCAGGGATTCTACTACTAAACCCTTAGAAGTGATGAAGGAATACAGCAGCGTCTCAGGTTACAAAATCAACACTCATAAATTGGTAGCCTTTATATATACCAACAGTAGCCAAGCTGAAAAAACAGTCAAGGACTCTATTCCATTCATAGTAGTGAAATATTTCAAGAAGATGAAATATTTGGGAGTTTACCTAACAAAGGATGCGAAAGATCTCTATAAAGAGAACTATAAAGCTCTAAGAAAAGAAATAGCTGAAAATGTTAACAAATGGAAAAACATACCATGCTCATGACTGGGAAGAATCAACATTGTTAAAATGTCCATACTACCCAAAGAAATATATCATTTTAATGCAATCTCTATTAAAGCTCCACGTCATACTTTAAAGATCTCAAAAAAATAATATTTCATTTTATATGGAATCAGAAAAAACCTCAACTAGCAAAGACATTACTCAGAAATAAAAACGAAGCAGGAGGAATCACGCTACCAGACCTCAGACTATACTCTAAATCGATTGTGATCAAAACAGCATGGTACTGGCACAAAAACAGAGAGATAGATGTAAGGAACAGAATACAGAACCAAGAGATGAACCCAGCTACTTACTGTTATTTGATCTTTGACAAGCCGATTAAAAACATTTAGTGAGTAAAAGATTCCCTATTGAACAAATGGTGCTGGGTGAACTGGCTGGCAACCTGTAGAAGACTGAAACTGGATCCACACCTCTCACCATTAACTAAGATAGACTCTCACTGGATTAAAAATTTAAACTTAAGACATAAAACTATAAAAATACTATAAGAAAATGCAGGGAAAACACTTGAAGAAATCGACCTGGGTGAATATTTCATGAGGAGGCCCCCTGGGCAATTGAAGCAACACCAAAAATACATTATTGAGACCTGATCAAACTAAAACGCTTCTGCACAGCCATGGATACAGTAACTAAAGCAAGCAGACAGCCCTCAGAGTAGAAGAAGATATTTGCAGGTTATGTCCCTGACAAAGGTTTAATAACCAGAATCCATAGAGAATTCTAATGTATTAAGAAGAAAATAACAAGTGATCCCATCTCAGGGTGGGAAAGGTACTTGAAGAGAAACTTCTTTGAAGAAGACAGGTGCATGGCCTATAGACATATGAAAAAATGCTCATCATCCTTAATCATCAGAGAAATGCAAATCAAAATGACTTTGAGATATCAGCTAACTCTAGTAAGATTAGCCCATATCACAAAATCCCAAAACCAGAGATGTTGTCATGGATATGGAGAAAAGGGCACTCTTCTACACTGCTGGTGGGAATGCAAACTAATATGTTCCTTTTGGTAAGATGTTTGGAGAACACTTAGGGATCTAAAAATAGACCTGCCATTCGATCCTACAATTCCTCTACTAGGTATATATCCAGAAGACCAGAAATCACATTATAACAAAGATATTTGTACTAGAATGTTTATTGCAGCCCAATCCATAATTGCTAAGTCATGGAAGAAGCCCAAATGCCCATTGACCCATGAATGGATTAATAAATTATGGTATATGTACACCATGGAATAATTACGAAGCCTTAAAGAAAGATGGAGACTTTACCTCTTTCATGTTTACATGGATAGAGCTGGAACATATTCTTCTTAGCAAAGTATCTCAAGAATGGAAGAAAAATAATTCAATGTGCTCAGCCCTACTATGAAAGCTATAACCCAATTATGCCCAAGAATATGAGTAAAGGGAGAGGGACAGCAGGGGAGAGGGGAGGATGGGTGAAGGGAGGATAATCAGTAGGACCACACCTACGGTGTATCTTACAAGGGTACATGTGAAATTTACTAAATGTAGAGTATAAATGTCTTAACACAATAACTAAGAAAAGGCAGTGAAGGCTATATTAACCAGTTTGATGAAAATATTTCAAATTGTATATAAAATCAGCACATTGTACCCCATGATTGCATTAATGTACATAGCTATGATATAATTTAAAAAAAAAAAGTCCTAACTAATTCTATACCCCATACTATACCATACCATAAACTCTATATTAAGTTGATATTAATTAATTTTAAAATACACTAATCAAAAGCAAATTAAGACAAATGTCAGTTACTGTAGCAGTTTTACTCTATCATAGAATAGCTTTGTAACTGCTGTATACAGTTTTAGTTAAATGGTAGTCAATCCACGTTTCAACTTCACTGCCATATTCTTTTAACTTCAAGTAACACAGAAAACACTTAAAACTGTCACAAAGAGGACATGGGAGCTGTAGGAGCAATGCAGGAAGTGTGGACTTAGTGACTGCACCGCGCCCTTCATCCAAGACGCAAGCTGGCTGCTTGAGTTCCAGATAACAGGGAGTTTACTATGTTTGAATTTAGCTGAAAAGTCACTGATTGGACTAAAAATATTGGAACAAGAAAAAAGAATAAGTTTTCTGGTCAAGACAGACTGAGGGATTCAAGGACAAAATGAAATTACAGAAAATTAGAATTATAGAAAACAGAATTAATATTTTAAAAAAAACACACCAATCAATATGTGTAAGTTTGGACCCCACCACCATAGCTAGAATTTATTGAGTATTTTCGAAGCTACAGTTGTTGCCCTAATGAAATGTTAATCAACATGATTTTATGTAATCTTGATTTGGTTTAAGTATTCCACAGGTAAGAAAACTAAATCTCATAACTATTAAAGAACTTGTCCCAGGATGAACAAAATTATATGCATATATGATAAAGATCTGAGAAGGCCATGTCTGGAGCCAGACAGCATTTCACAAATTATCCCCAATGACTGTTCAGTCACTTCCAGTGTTTCCTTTCCTCCTCATCCATTTGGCAGTTATCAGACACTAATGGCTGCTGTTTATACTATGAGTAAAAGAAGAAAATTCACCTCCCAGACACTGAGATTTTCTTCCCAGAACTGGAATTTGCTTGCCTTGTCTTTTTCTTACTGTTTCCAACTCCATGAAAACGGATTAAAAATAGGAGGAAGAAAAGATGATTGTTGCTGTACCTTAGATCTTATGCCCTCTTCGTGGCTTCAGATCTTATTCCCTAGTTAATTCATTTAAAAAAGGACTGGCTATCAGACATTTATCTCTAAGTCCTGAAGCAAGAAAATCAATATTCTGATTATTTTGAAAATTCTAATGCAACATGATTTTAGAGTGGCATAAAATTTAACATAAAAGAACTTGCCCATGGCATTTCCTTTTTATGTCATCCCTTGGGACTAGGCCTGGATGCATTGTTGTTCAATGCTCAAAAATGGAATACACTCCCATTTTTGTTGCTTCACAATTCTGAAAACCTGTGCTCATAGCCCTTATAGCAGACCACACACCATGTATCAGACCACTTCTTGCAGAAGACACGCCATTCTGGACGCACCCTGCCTAGCCTTGTCATCCAGATTTCATTCTCTTGCTCTTTGTCCATCAGTCCATCCCAGAAGCAGAGGGGAAGGACCAGGGGCCAGCTGTCAGTTCCAGGAGCTGGAGTGAGCTCAGGCCCAACCAGGGGCCCAGAAATCAAGTTCCCCAGCCAGACAGCACCTGCTTGCTTAGCTGAGAGCTTGCAGGGTACAGCCACTGAACGTGTTCTGGATGGTTGTCTCTGTAACTGTGCTGCTGCTGTCAGACTGCTGAGCTGGGAGCTTTTCCCAGAGGACCAGAAGCATGCTTCACTCCGGCTTCCGCGCTTCCTTCTGCATCTGGTCTAGTATTCAAAACATAGTGATTCCTTAGCATGTCCTGTTTACTTTTGTATACACCCAGTGCAGAAACCCAAGATATAATACCTGGTGAGCACTCACTCCATGTTTATTGAATGGAGGAGAGATAGAATTAATTAGCACATCAAGGATAACCACGTAAAAATAGATTAAATTTAAAAGCAGCTTTTCTTCAATCTGATGTTACTTTCTGCATGCCAGGGTTTCTACTGTGGATTCCCCTTGCTTTCCTAATTTTAATGTGCATAAGGATTGCCTGGGGATCTTGTTATAGTGCAAGGTTTCATTTCCCTCAGTCTGGGATTAGGCCTGAGTGTCTGCAGGTCTGCAGTGCTCCAGGTGATGCTGTCTGCTCAGATGACATTTTGTGTAGCAACATCCTAATCAGCTAATTGGACTTAGCATTGTTCAGATCTCAGTGAACTTCTCAAATTGAGCAAACTTATCAATGGCTAATAAAATGACATATGTGTCTTGTCATAACAACCAATCAATCAATAAACATGAAATCATGATTTCAACAGGAAGGGAATACACTGGGCTTATATAGAGACAAGGAGATTTCTCTGATAATGCAAAAGAGAGTTACATGAAAAGTCTTCTCTCTCTTATGTCTTAGAATGAATTTCAAAAGTTTCTATAAAGTGAATGCAGTGTGGTTAATTTTGAACCACAGACTAAATTTGCCAGCCAAATTTAGAGTGGCTAAATTCTAAATTAGAAAAATGTCTTCAAGACCAAGGTATAATTCTTCCAAACTTCATCACTAACTTTGTTCTCACGAGAAATGGAAAAAACAGTGAAAACCCAATCATTTGTAGTGATGATTAATTTTATGGGGCAACTTAATTCGGATATCTGAGCAAACGTTATCTTTGGAAGCACCTGTGAGGGCGCTGCTGGAGGACATTAGCATTTTAACTGATGACTGAGTCAAGGAGATGGGCCTCCCCAACACGGGTAGCATCATTCAATCTGTTGGGGGCCTGAACAGAACAAAAAGTGGAGGAAAGTTGCATTTGCTCTCTCCCTGCCTGACTGCTCGAGCTGGGACATCGATCTTCTCCCCTCAGAGCACCTGGTTCCCATGGCATCATACACTGGAATCTACACCTTTGGCTCTCCAGCTTTCTGGATATCAAACTATACCGCCTATGCCTTATAATAAATCTCTTTCTAGACTATATAAATAGTATGCAATACATGTATATTAACTAATAAGATACATACACATCTGGTACTGTCTTGTTGTGTGTTTATGTTTTAAAGTTGCTTAAGTAAAGAGTGTTTCAGATCTTGCTCTTCCTCTCAACACTATGTCTGAAAAATATATCCACATAACTCTGTTTCTAATAAAGAGTCTTGTTACCTGTTTGAGCATACCCAATCTTTCACCTATCTAATCCCCTAGATACAAATACATATTCTGTCTACAAATCCTACCCTAAAAATAATGCTTAATCAAATATTCCTATACATGCCTCCTTCTGGGGACCTATGTATACTAAATTAAACTACATATCTCCATATTACTGTCCAGGTTAGCTCTTTGAATCTATAGTCTCTGCTTTGCCCATTTCTGTGTTGGTTCCCTGTTTTCTCTAAGGGTATCTTTTTTACATTTCCTTGTTGGTTTTTGACTTTTCAAATAACTTCTCCCAATCCATTTCCTATTAGCAAACTTTATTGATGGTACTCATTATTGAATATTAATTTGTAATTTTTATGTAGTCAAATTCATTGTTTTTTTATTTTATGAATTACATTTTGGGATTAGGTACTAAAAACTCCACAAAATCAGATTTATGGAGAAATTTTCTGATATAGTTTTTCTTCATTTATAGTTTTCGCCTTTCACACTTAAGCCTATAATCAATTTAAACTATAAATCTAAGAACTAACTTTATTTTTCACTATTAAGCAGGTGCTTTCCCAATATCATCTAATAAAGAAGTCATTATCTTCCACTAGGCCCACTTCTATCAGTTATCAGTTCCCATGTAAAGGGGTTTTGTTTGGGGGCACTTGATTCTGTTCCATTTCTGTGGCTTTGGAGTATTCATTAGTTTCAGAATTGACTAACGTTTCTCTTAGGGAAAGAACTATATCACGGCATTTCGTACCTTCTGGATTTGGCTTGCTAATAGTTGAGTAAAAACTGCATCTGTACTCAGGAGAGTTCAAAAGTCTTCTATCTTGACTTACACACAGCAGGTATGATCTCTCTGACTTTTCCCAGGCAACAGCACACAGACTTTAGACAGCAGTTCTCAACCCACAGGAACTGTATTAAAGGGTCACAGCATTAGGAAGATTGAGAACCACTACTTTAGAGCATGCATAGACTCCTTGATCTTAGGGACAATGAGTTCTCTCTCTTACCACAGGAGGTGAATCAGGATTGGGTTAATCCAGTCATAGCAATTCTACACTCCTCTGCCAGAGTTTGTTCTGAGCAGTTGTGTATGACCCAGTTCTGGATCAAGAAACATAAAAAGACACAAGTTCTGGAGATTTCTTTCCTCAATAGACAAATAACCTCACTTGGGAAAACTTTTACCCCTGCCTCTCCCTATCCTAGGAACTCTAGTTTGAGACTGTGGTCCTCCAAGTCATGACATGAAGTAACAACCATAAAGATAAAAAGGCAATAATAAAAGTGGGAGCGAAAAAAGTCAAAAGGAGACTAGGTTCCTCATGGTACCACTAAACAAGTGTATAATTTTCATATGCAAGAAAATTAACCACCATTTGTTCAAGCATAACTTAGGGTTTAACAATTTGAAACTGAATTCATCCTAAATTATGTATTCTGTTTTATAGTAGGTTTGCCCAGAAATAAATCCTAAGGTAAGGATTCAAGATGTAAAAATCCTGTGTAAATATTAACAAAGGGCAAAGATATGTGAAAAGAATAATATATCAAGATCAAATCGGATTTATTCTAGTAAGGTAAGGCTGACTTAAAGTTGAAATCAGTGTAATTCATGACATTGAAACATTAGAAAAATCACACAATCATCTCCGTAGATACAGGAAAATAATTTCATTAAATTAAGCATTTATTCATGATAAAATTGGTATCATACTAGAAATATATAGGAACAGCTTATTGTATAAAAGGTATTTGAAAATCCTATTGCACACATCGTGGTTAATATTAAAATATTGAAAGCTTTTCTTCTGAGAACAAGGATGAGATGTGGATGTCCATTGTCACTGCTTCTAATCATCACAGGACTAGCTATTGAAATAAGGCAAAACAAGAAAAAAGAAAAAACTTGGAATAAAAATTAAATGATTATTTTTCGAAAGGACATGATAGGTATAAAAAACTCAAAGAAACTGTAGATAACTCTAGAGTTATTACATAAATTCAGAATAATTATAAAATCTGTTTTATGTCCATATGCTATCAAGAAACAAAATTTAAATTTTAAACTTTAAACTTAAAAAACATTGGTAATAACATTAAAAACATCTAAAAGCTTAGTGAAAAATCTAATGAAAGCAAGAAGACTATAAAATATTAATACACATGTATTACCCAGAGAAATAAAGAAGCCTCAAGTAAATATTGAGACATATTATGTTTGTGTATTGCCAGTCAATAATGTACAGATGTCATTTTCCATGGTTGATCTATAGATTCAATAAAATTCCAAACAAAATCTCAGCAAGCCTATTCATGGAAACCAGCTAACTTAAATGGCACATGGAAACAAAAAGGATCAACAACAGCTGAGATCTCTTAAGAAAAAACAAATTGGGGAATTTCCACTACCGAGTATGATGATACAATAATTAAGAC
Source organism: Galagoides demidoff (assembly GCA_963574575.1). Taxonomy (NCBI): domain Eukaryota; kingdom Metazoa; phylum Chordata; class Mammalia; order Primates; family Galagidae; genus Galagoides; species Galagoides demidoff. The sequence goes on from CAUYQV010111229.1 coordinate 15,319, forward strand.
AGTGATGTATCAGTATAAAAATAGACAAAGAACCCAGGGTAACAGAATAGAGAGTCTAGAGCAAGATGGTAGAATAGGAAGCCACAGGCCCTCCTTCCATCCATGGGGATACTGACTCTAAAAGAATACAAGGTGAATATGTCTTTGTGAGAATCCCAAAAGCCAGTCAGGAGGTTCCTGCACCAGAGGAGAGATGAAACCAGTCACTTCAAAGCCAGTAGATAACTTTTTGTACTGACTCAGTATAATCCTCTGCCTGGTCAGCATGGCAAAATCTTAAAAAACCTCCAAGTTCCCAGACTTTCTTTCTGTGGAAAGGAGAAGAGAAGGCTAACATATAAGTCCAACACTCAGAATTGTCAGGTGGGTGACAAGAGACTGTTTTTGTCTTTCCTGAATCTAAACACACACCAGAAGGACATCATGTGGGGGCACTGAGAACAAAGGCAATGGTTTAGAGCACTCACTCACCATAGTTTCTGCCTCTGGCTCAGCACAATGAGTTAATCACAAACCTTCACAACTGTTACTTCTCCCTGGGGAGAGAGAGTTGGACCATGTATCCAATGTTCTGGCTTTAAAGAGGATACCCAAAGGAGGGAATTTCAGTCTCAGGTATCTTAGAGTACTGATGGGTTCTGGCACACTTTAGACTCCTAGGAACTACTGAGAATTAAAAAGCTGGGTGGCTTGCTGCTGCTCCCAAGGACCCACAGTGCACAGAAAGAGGCTGATGCAGCTTGATGGCCTTTCTGCTTGAGGAGAGGGGAGAAGAGTACAATATGAATCCAACATTTTGGAGTTAGGGGGCTACCCTAGGGACTAGTTTCTTTCTTATCCAACTCAGAGAGCAACTAGACCCAGCTTACTCAAGAGGTTGGGGTGGAAGAACACAGAAAACAGGAGAGAGATAGGTGGTTTGCTGCAGATCCAGAAAAACTATCAAGCCATGGACAGACACTAGTTTTTTAAAGTATGAGTAATTCAATCTTCATAAAATGAATTGGGAAGTGTTACCATCTCTGTTATTTTCTGGAGTAGATTATATAGGATTGGTTTTAATAAGTATTTAAAGATTTGGTAAAAATCCTCCAGTAAAACCACATGGTCCTAGAGACTTATATTTTGGGAGTTTATAATTCTGAATTCAATTTCCTTCAAAGTCTCAATAGGACCATCTATATAGAAATAGAAATTATCTATTTCATGTTGGGAGATTTATAATAGTTCATATTTTTCAAGGAAGTAGTGGTTTATTTCACTAAGGTTGTAAAATTTATGTAAGATTGTTCAGAATATTTCCTCATTAGCTTTTTTATGTCTATAGGCTTTGTAGTGGCATTCCTTATTTTATTCCTCAAATGATCAGTTGTGTCTTCTTTCTTTTTTTTTCTTGTCAATGTGATAGTTAAGTTTATGTATCAACTTGAAATTGGCCATAATGCCCAGATATTTGGAAAACCATTATTCTGAATGTTTCTATGAGAATGTTTTGAAATGAGATTAACATTTTAAATTGGTGGGCCTTGGGTAAAGCAGATTGCCTTCCATAATATGAGTGAGCCTCATTAAATCAGGTGAAGGCCTGAATAGAACAAAAACTGATTATCTCTGAGAAAGAATGATTCTGCTAGTTGATGGCCTTGGACTCCAATTATAACATCTGATTTTTTTTTTTTTGCTTCCTCCTGCCTTAGTAATGAATTTAAGGTGATTTGTTAAACTTTTTCTATGGTTCTAATATATTTTATATGAAGAAAGCTTTTATTCTATTTCTATAGATGAAATTCCAGCTATTTTTTTACTAAGATATAAATTAATATTTTATTTAGTATATATCATCTAGGTTCATATGTGAAATAAGCTTATAACTTTATTTCTTTTAATTTAATTTGAATTTGTAACCAGGGTTATAGTAGTATCTAAATGAGTTGAATGGCTTTCTTTTTTTTACATTTTCTGTAGTAATCTACATGATATAGAGATGTTTTATTCCTCACATTTTTTATAAAATTCTTCTATCATGTATTCTGGGTTGGAGATTTTCCTGAGGGAAGGTCTTTGATCTCTGCTGCTGCTTTTTTAATGATTATTGGTTTATTCATGTTCTCTCTCATACCAATTTTGGTATTTTGGGAAGTAACTCATTTCATCTATGCTTTAAATTGTACGCATGTATTTCTTCATAATATTTTCATTACTTTTCAATTCTGTGCTATCTGTCATTATATAGCAATTTTTTCCCTATATTTTATCTTCTTTCTTCTCTTATTCTGTCTAGTCTGAATCAGTTTTTTCAAACCTGGCTCTTGATTTTCTTCTCTACTGGAGGCTTTTAGGCATAAAATAATAATGTTAATTTCCCTCAAACATTTTTGTTATATTTTTATAGCTATAAATTCAAAATATCATGAGGCAAATCAGAATTTATTTGTGTATATAGTGCTAAAGACAAATAGAGTTTCTTTTTTATCATGATCAGTATTTTCATTTGTCTGGCCCTCTCACATTTACTTAGTATCTAAATCATATCATCTTTATCACCCCCTAGTTCAACACTCAAAGTATCTGAGTTGCCCATGCAACAGCTATGTTCCAACAGTCACCACATTATGACATTCTCCCTAATATAAATTATGCCCCCTAAGAAAATAAAAATATCATTTCTACTTTCATTGATTAAAAAAGCATGTAATTTTCTTGTTTTAAAAAAATGAAAGAGAGATAGGCAATTGAATGCTTTCTAAAATGTTTCACAGGGGCAATGAAATCAAACTTAGAATAACAGAATTTATTTATTTATTTATTTATTTTTATTTTTTTGAGACAGAGCCTCAAGCTGTCCCCCTGAGTAGAGTGCCATGGCATCACAGCTCACAGCAACCTCCAATTCCTGGGCTCAAGTGAGTCTCCTGCCTCCGCCTCCCAAGTAGCTGGGACCACAGGCGCCTGCCACAACACCTGGCTATTTTTTTGGTTGCAGCCATCATTGTTATTTGGCGGGCCCGGGCTGGATTCAAACCCACCACCTTAGGTGTATGTGGCTGGCGCCTTAGCCACTTGAGCCACAGGCACCAAGCCAGAATAACAGAATTTATTGTTAAAAATGACAATAGAAATCCAACAGTTCTTTGCCCTTATTTTGTGATTAAAGAATTCTTGGCCTGGAGAGTCCATATGTATCAGATGATGCAGTGAGAACTAGAACACACTCAGATCACTGATTATAGCCTGAAAATGAACTTATGTTTTTTTCTTACTGAAACATACCAGAAAAGGAGTAAAATTCCCAGAAACTACAAACGTAGTAGTGATAGTAGTGACAAAGGGCAGACAGAAAATTGAGAACACAAGAGGGGAAATAGAATTTAGAGGAAGAATCCTACAGAGCAACTTTAATGAGAGAAACAAATTTGAGAACGCTGCTTCAGTTACCATACAATAATAAATAAAAACTGACTTTTCTATTCATTTAATTTTTATAAATTAAAGCCAAAGCTCTCATTTATATTTTATCAAGTATGTATATTGGTATTATTATTCTCATTATTAAAACAATATGTTTACCTTTAAATCATCTTTGCCATTAGGGAAGATGGGAAAGAAATCAAACAGAAAACAGACATCACCATTTCTCTCACTAGATAATGCTAATTCATGCAGCATTTCCTATCTGTCACATTTGCAATCTAGGAGGAAGAGGAAAACGTGTAACACAATTTAATTTAAGTTCTTAGCCTAATCATCAATGACCTTTAAACTCTGATACCAGTGCTACTGCCCACATACTCAATGCAATTATGGAATTTGATTTCCTGCGTGTAGTAGGCAACAAAACTATTTTAATTGACACTGATATATATTTGTAATAACTTCTGTATAAATTAAAAATCAATGCCAATTTCAACTCTCTGGGTAATTTTTTATTGAACAGATAAAAATTTCATAGGAGTTCAGCATTGGCAAATGGCAAAACAATAAGTAAAACTAAAAAAAAAAAAATTCTAGCACAGCATCAGCTGTTAGAAATCCAGAAATGATCTTTTGGCTACAGGGCTTCCCAAGCCCATGGAGCAAACTTACCAGACTCCAAGGTTGCTTCAGAATTTAGGAAGACTTCTAAAATGTTATAGAAGCAGAAGCTCCTCCCTCACTCCAGCGTCTCCTTTACTCCTGCCTCCTACTAAACCACCAGCACATCTCAATTTCCTTCTCCTTTTGTTGGCCCTTATATGAGACACAGCTGAGGATAATGGGGCAATCCTCGCTACAGTCAGATTAGATACCCACACTTACCCTGGGAGGCCAGGCCACTGCCCTGGGTTGCAGTTGCCAGCCTTTTGTGCTAACCAGGAAGGTCAACATACATGAAAATGCTGTGCATGAAGACACGTGCATATGTGCACATCCCCACACACACTGGTGAGGCTGCTGTTGAGGCTGTTCTGACTTCCCAGTACCTTTCATCACCCATGAGAGGAAAAGCATGTCCCATGGATGCTCAATATCTTGCAGCACCAGGCTCTCCTAAAAGGTCAACCAACCCCTCTTTAGTCTTTCACTTAAGCTTTTCCTCCCTATACTGCTGTCTAGAATTTAACAGGAATTTCTAGACAGCAAATGCCACAGATTGAAAAGCTTTCAGAGCTTTTATTTTCTTTTTCTTTTCCACATTGATTTCATCTGAGAGCAAACATATCAGCAATTACACCTAACAAATCTGGACCCAAACTTCCGATATGGTTTTGAAGGTATCCCCTCTCATCATCCAGTTAGCTGGAGTTGAGTCCTCTTTATAAATTCTCATATGTAATACAATGAATCCCAGTGGTTGATTATAGTGGTATTTTTAAGTTTCTTTTCCAGGGGTCCAAGCCAGGTAGCGTTCCTCATAAAAAGGTAGATAAAAACGAGGCCTATGTGTTTGTGTTAAAAAGAAGAGGAATATAAGTAAATCATGTAGCAATAGAAATTTGTGTTCAAATGTGTTGGTAAACCTATGTATGTAAAACTAATATATAGTCCAATTTTTGTAATATATATTTGTATTTACATTTGTATATATGTACATATGTAACTAGATGACTATAACACAAATAATAGCATGGTAGGATAAATTACGCATTTTTGTTTTCTTTTCATTTATCCATTTTTCCAAGATTTCTACAGTAATCTTGCATTACTCTTGTTATAAAAACATTTTTTGAAACCAGCATGAGATGAGCTATAGGAAGAATGCTCGTGGAACATAAGTCTCCTTACATAGACTCAGAAAACCCAAGAATATATAAACAGACGGAAATTTACAATTGTATGAAAGTAAACACACAGAGAGCTCAGGAAAATAGACTTAAGCCTGTGAAAATAGCAGAGCTGAAATTGCCTCCTTGGACTATTTATATACACCCACAAAGATATTTATATAAACTTGTGGTCCAAGACTTCCCATGTTACATTATTGCTATTTATGCAGCCCTGGTGGCCCCAGAAGAGTCTCCTTAACAATCAGACAATTGGGTACCTCAGCCTTGCTTTGACATATAAATTCAAAGGGTATTGTACCATAATATGAGGAATCTTCTCCAATAACAGCTCCAAAAAACGAAAAGCCACCAAACTTCTAAATGACATTATTTTTTAGGAGAAATAGGGGCCAAGGAAGACGAAAGAGTGGTTAAAAAAGCAAACAAGCAAACAAAAACAACCCTTTTCTTTTCTTTTAAGCCAAAAGTATTAAATTGTAACTGCCTGGTAAATCTCTACCAATTTGTGCTCCATGTAAATCTCAAACAGGAGTTTTCCTAGTCATCCCTCCCCTAGAAAGTGGCTTGGGATGTTTATAGAATCATTACTGGTTTAAGGTTTTTTCAGTAGGAAAATCTCAACTGCAGCTCCATTCTTTGAGGGCTACAAAAATGTATTTCAAGAGGCAGTATTTTTTTATATTTAAAAAAAAAAAACTTTAGATTTTAGTTCAGATCATAATTATATTCTCACAAAGAAATTGAGAAATGAAATTTTCTTCCTTTCTTTTTTTTCCCAGTAGATCAATGCCTTTATCTAAGCAACAGCTCATGAATAAATCTCTTTTTAAAGATCTAAAATGTGACACAAGCTCATTATTTTAAAAATTCAAATAACTAAGTATATAGCTTTAAGGGAAGAAAGACTGTGGTATAGTGTTCTGAATCAGAGCTGCGTTCTCAATGATAAGTCTTTTTTATTTTTTTTTAATTATTGAGAAAGCACATTTTTGGTTAGATTAAAGTAAGATCTGTAAGATCACTTTTCCTACAGATATTTCAACTGTAACAAAATAATGCAACACTAATCTGTAAGACTTTTTCAGTAATAGATGTTTTTCCTCAGTAAATCAATGCAAAGGCTAATTGGGGTGGAAGGTGACTATCTCTCGTGGTTATAAATACATTTGCATTGCTATCAATCTTTTCCACCACCAATGTTAAACGAGGCTGAACAACCTAGAGAAAAAAATAAATAAATAAATAGAGTAAAAGTGAAGTTTAATGTTAGCGCATAGTAAATGCTGCCATCAAGTGGCCAAATAGAGAGTTGCCTCACAAAAAATAAAGATATTACTAACACTGTTTATTACATGTCTTCAATCTTATTCATAGTTTGACGTGTATTTTTAATAATAAATAAAGGCCAAATGTGGGCTGTTGTTCATTTTTGCATGGTATTCATGCTAAAAACATGGTCCACAAAGCCTGAAAAAATACTCTGTAAGTGAATCTTCTTACAGTAGCTTGTTACTAAATCGTATGTCCTTCTTTCTTATCTTGTCTGTTCCAAGATGGAATGGTAATTCCAGGTATAGTTCAATGGTAATTCATTGAACTCTATTTTCTTATATCAAAGTATAAATTATTTTATGTAATAGTCTTAGCACTTAATATGAGCAAACTTCATTTTTAATAATTTTCACCATTAATTATTTAGAACGAATGGTGAAGTAGAAGGAATATTGTTTCCCTAAAAAAATAGCCTAATTTCTTTCACATATTAGACATTAGAAAGCACAGGTTTCCAACCAGTTAAAGATTGGCCTCTATGTCTCTATGATTAATTATAAGATTAACTTATTTCCATTTTTCATAGCAGAGTAGAAAAGTATGTGGCGAAAAACCACCCCCTAAATGGCATTTTTTTTTAAATCAAGAGATTTGATAATGTTCATGAAAAACAAATTTTTTTTATTTACATAGTGGCAGGTGTGAAATCACTGAGACCAAGCCAGGATGTTTATTCTCAAACACATTCTACATGATGCAGGCAATTAAATAGCTAATCATTGCTCAGTGAACAAACATTCTAAATATGCATTTCATAACTAATAGAATTTGGAAGTAGGAGTAGGCTCTGAGGTTTCCAAAGTTCTTCTAAAACCTATAGTGTAAACGTTAAGGTATTTCTCAAAGTGTAGTCAACATCACCTGCAACAAAATCTTAGGTAGTGTTTATTTTAAAAATCAGATTCTTAGATCTTATTTTGGACCTATTGAGTCAAAACTTCAAAGGGAAAATGGAATAGAAATTTAAATTTGTAGCAGATCTTATAGTAACTTATGCAACCTTAGAGTTTAAGAAACACATTATTTTAGCAAATGAGAGACTAAAGTAAACTAATTCTCTTAAGAGCCCAAATCTGGGATTAGAATTAAAAGTAGAAATCAGCCTTCTTGCCCTCTAGTCTAAAATTCATTATCCTATATATTATATGAACAAGGAACTACCTTCCCTTTTGGGGTCTCAGAATCCTTGCACTATTACCGGGAATAACTGAGTATATGTGGAGGCATTTCTTAGGTTCTATCTTACATTCTTTAAAAAGTAAAAACCAAAAAATACTACATTATTAAAAAAGAGACATTATAGCATTTTTATTATTCATCACCACTTAAAATTATAGTTTGATTTCCCATGTTAAAGGGAGCAGTATAAAATTGTTTCTGCTCCTTTCTTTACTATGAAACTAAATAACAATAAAGTCAAATGTCATAAATCAAAAGATGACCCTAATTGCAGTATATTATTTTCCCAAGGAAAGGCAGAGTAATTCCTTCTATAACTGAATGTGTGTGCTTTTACAATGTGACTTTGCCACTTTTTGACACTAGTTTGGTTCTCGGAGTCTGTGTTTTTCTAGCTTCAGCCATCAGAGGTCTTTCTTCTTACCCTCTTTGAATACGGGGATCACCATTCTGTGAAGACATTCAGAATGGAAGACCCTGCAGAAAGAGAACCCCAGATGCTCCAGCTGTTTCACCCATCCTAGCTGAATGACCAGCTGGCCACAGCCACAAAAATGAATCCAAGTGAGACCAGAGAATTAGAAGTAATAAATTGTGGTTTATTTAAGTCTCTAAGTTTTAGAGTGGTTTCCTACACAATAATAGACCATTAGTATGCTAAGAAACAACCATAATGTTAAACCACTACATATGAAGAAAAAACCACAATGCTGCTAAACCATAACTGCTGTCAATTGCAGTAAAAACAATGCAAAGATAGGGAGGGCTCCCTGTGAGACACAAGCCTCTGTAGGCCTTGAGTTGAGTGAGGTATTCATCACAGTAGGTGGGGAACACCAGTACAAAAAGAATCACCCTTCACTTGAATGGCCAACTGAGTTTCATAAAAAGGCTATGGAATTCTCAGTAAACCTTATTTTATACAACAGAATGGAAGATATCGTCAAGCTAAATAAAAAAACATACAGACATGCCATCTTTTCAAGAGAGGTTGCTGTGGTGAGACAGGGTGGTGGAAGACATTATCAGACATTATCAGTAACCCTACAGAGAAGCAAGGGAAAATTACTACCAAAAGAAGAAGGAAGGAAGGGAGGGAGGGAGATAAATCAATAAATAAATACACTTGTGGCTTCACTATGTGCCAGGGAGATATCTTGCTAACTCAAAATTGATTTATAGTCCTAGGGTAAAATATATTTAAGAATGTGATTGAAAGCCATGTTCTAAAATTGAAACTGCTTGCTATACGCTACTTAGCCCTCCTATCAAATAGCTGATTGAGGTGTGTATCAGAGATAAATAATAGGGAAGAACCCAGCTTGAGGCATATACAAAGATAGCAACAAAAACCTAAGGAAAAGGATATGCCAAACAGAAGACAAACAAAACATCTGCAACACTGAACACAAATAAGACAAACAATTAGCACATAAATCAGACAGACACACAAAAATAATATTTTTAAATGAAAAGAATTTTAAAATATACAATTACTCTGAAACAAGAATTCAGACAACATATGATAGAATTCAGTGAAAAAGATCAGAAAATAAAGGTGGTAAAAAATGATGTTTCAGGTTCAAAAAAAGAACAATTACATAAATGAAGATTACATTATAAGCATCAAAGGAAAAAGAAAAGCTATTTTGGAAAACAAAGAAATATAAAATAACAAAGATTATTAAAGTATTAAAAATAAAATTCATGTTATGGAGCCATGAAGGAGGAGATACGAAATGTATACAACTGACACTCCTAAATGAGAAATAGAACAAAATAAGTATTCAAAGATATAATAAAAGAAAATTGCCCTAAAATAAAGGAAGAATCAAATGGATAGAAAAAATGGGCACATAGTGTGCCAGAAAAAAGTAGCTACAGAATGATTAGCACATTACCTGGTTAAGCTTACTAGACTTTAATAATAGAGCATTCTCTAGGGGCTAGGAATCAATTTTCTTTTAAGAAAGAATAATATCTGGCTAGCCTCAGACTTAAAAAAAATCACTATAAAAGGCAATAGAGCAATACCAAGTCCTCACGAAAGGAAAATATTAACCCAAAATATCCAATCTAAAGAAGTTATCATTTCAAGTATAAAAGTAATTAACAGGTAATATGAACATACAGGAAATCATTCCTTTAAGCTCTTAGAACAACTACTATAGTATAAACTCTGATATAAAGGAGAAAACATTGTAAAAACACTACCAACTGTGAGAACCAGAAGTACTGTAGAACAAAATGTAAATGTTAAGGTCAATTTAGAAATAATAGAATCCACTTCAGGAGATATAAGGGAAGGAGATGTGGACGAGAAAGTAAAATTAAAAGAAAGCATACTCATCTCTATAGCTTTTAGACAGGGAGTCAAACGAATTGAATTATAAAGTAGTAAGCTGTCAAGTCATTATTTGACTATATAGGCAAATGAAAAACTATGAACATTTCAGACCATTTAGCAAGTAAAAATGATCACAAACTAAAATTATATCATTAAAAAAAAAAGACAGGTTTTAGGCTGGGTGGAGTAGCTCAATGAGCCTGTAATCCTAGCACTCTGGGTGGCTGAGACAGGCAGATTGCTTGAGCTCAGGAGTTTGAGATCAGACTGAGCAAGAGTGAGATCCTAAAAATTAAAAAAAAAAAAAAAAAGTAGAAAAATTAGCTGGGCATTGTTGTAGGGACCTGTAATTCCAGCTACTTGGGAGCCTGAGGCAGGAGGATTGCTTGAGCCATAGACTTTGAGGTTGCTGTGAGCTATGATGATGCCATGACACTCTAACTAGAGCAACAGAGTAAGACTCTGTCTCAAAAATAATAATAATAATAATAATAATAAGTAAAAAATAAAAATAAATGACAGGTTTTAAATCAAAGGTAGTTATCAAAATATTAAATGTAAACAAGGCAGAAAATATCCCCTATATGTGTGTATATTCCACATAAAAGGGTAATTCTGAAAGACTTGAAGAAAAAGAATCAGCCAAAACAATTGGTAAACAAACAGACCAGAAACTATTGGTCAAGGAGGACTCGGAGATCTACCAAGTTATAGGTAAGAGACCCTGGTCCTCCCTCATCCATGGGGAGGGCAGTGAAGCCTAAAAGAGGTACACCATCTAAAACAGGAAACCAAAATTCAATCAATAAGTATAATAAATAATAGCAAACTTCAACACACTTAACTGACTTATTCAACATTTATTCAACAGCATTTAACAATTTTTAAAAAGTTTTCACTATATTTGTATTAATAAGTAATATCAAACCAAGAACTTAGATGAGCCTATTTGGCATTTTTTTTGACGATTACTATTTTTTTTATTTCAGATTAGTATGAAGGTACAAACAATTAGGTTACAATGTATGCATTTGTTAGGTCAAGTCCCTGTTGTAGTTGCATTCCATACCCGGGAGGTGTGCATATAACCTAACCTTGTGCTCATCATAGAAAACACATCAATCCTTCTCCCTCCTTCCTTCTCCCTCTCCCAATGAATAGAATTTTTCTGAAGATCACTTTTTTTCTTTTGAGACAGAATCTCCCTCTGTGATCCTCTTGCCTCAGGCTCTGAATTAGCCAGTACTACAGACGCATCACCATGCCTGTCCAGAATTTCTTATTTTTAGTAGAGACAGGATCTCACTCTTGCTCAGGCTGGTGTGGAACTACTCAAGCAATCCACCCACTTCAGCCTCCCAGACTGCTAGGATTACAGGCGTAAGCCATGGTCCCCTGCTAAGATTACTATTTTAAATAGCTTTGTTTCGGGTTTGCTTTTACAAAAATATTACTTTACTTTTTTAAAGTAATTTTTCTAAACTACTTTTCCTTCACTGGCACAATGTACTTTTCACTCTAGGGAGAGAGGAAGGAGGACCATCTGAAAGATGATCAAATCCACTGTGTTTGATATTCTTTGCCATTTCCATAATTTTCACAATATGCCTCAATGCTTCTTGAAAAATGTATTAAAGAGGTCTGACAGCCACTAGAAAGCTATGTTATAATCCTCTATTCCAAGCAGCTCAGAAGAACAGTATGGCTCCTAACACCAGAGACTAGAACAATGGGGACAGCGATCTCATTCTCCACCAACTTGGTATGAAAGCTCTTCCTCCTGAGTATGACTAGAGGTGATATTCTAGTAACAACCTACAGCCAAAATAGAAAACCACCAGGATAATTTTCACAGGGAAGTGGCAAGTTCAATACAGACCATAGATACCACAAGGCTGAATATACTGGAAGGAAGGAAAACTCAGCAAAAAATACCAACAAGGGGCCAGGTGAGGTGACTCATGCCTATAGTCATAGCACTCTGGGAGGCTGATGCTAGAGAATCACTTGAGCCCAAGAGATTGAGATTGTTGTGAGCTATCACACCATGGCACTCTACCACTCTACTGAGGGTGACAATTTAAGACTCTGTGTCAAAAAAAAAAAGAAAAAGAAAAAGAGGAAGGAAGGAGGGAGGGAGGGAGGGAGGGAGGAAGGAAGGAAGGAAGGAAAGAAAGAAGGAAAGAAAGAAGAGAAAGAAAGAAAGAAAGAAAGAAAGAAAGAAAGAAAGAAAGAAAGAAAGAAAGAAAGGAAGGAAGGAAGGAAGGAAGGAAGGAAGGAAGGAAGGAAGGAAGGAAGGAAGGAAGGAAGACAGAAAGAAAGACAGAAAGAAAGACAGAAAGAAAGAAAGAAAGAAAGAAAGAAAGAAAGAAAGAAAGAAAGAAAGAAAGAAAGAAAGAAAGAAAGAAAGAAAGAAAAGAAGAAAAGACTGAGGCAGGAGAATCACCTAAGCCCAGGAGTTGGAGGTTGTGAACTGTGACTCCATGGCACTCTACCAAGGGCAATAAAGTGAGACTCTGTCTCTAAAAAAAAAAAACTGAAAGAAAGAAAGACAGAGAGGGAAAGAAAACAAAGAAAAGAAAATACCAATATGTATTATAAGTGCCCAAATAGGGAAGTAAAAAAGCCTAGGTGATTTAAAGAAATAAATTGAAAGCGAGAGAGAGAGAGAGAGAGAGAGAGAGAGAGAGAGAGAGGACAGAGGGAAAGAGGAAGGAAGGGAGTGAGGAGTTGGAGGGGAGGAAGGAAGGAATTAAGTCACAGGTACCTGATCATGAGGTCCTTAAATTAATCTAGTTAAGCTACAACATATGAAAAGGGATTGACTTTAACCTTTCCTCTAAAACGGACCACCAGGTTTGGAGTGAGATCTTGAGCCAACAAAAAAAAGGATAAATCACCAAGAGGAGATGCTTTCATATAGTCTCCAGTAAAAGGATAACACAAAACTCACATTACTTTCATGAGTTCATCTGCCATATCTAAAAAAAACTTTAAAAATGCATCTCTTGGGGATTACAGGATTAGTTGGAAACATCATTTTCTTCCTGCATTTTGTACTGAGAGGGGAAGGAATGGGAAAGGGTTAAGTGGGGACCTGAAAGAACCAACAGCTGAACGCTGAATCAACTCTTTCCTGTAGTCTAGATGTGCTCACTGCGTCAGCAGCTTCACTCTTCAGCCATTAACTATTTTAACAGACTCACCTGCTTAAGAAATTGCCTATACCTTAACTTCTTGTAGCTCATCACGGAAATATGAGAAGCCAGCTGGATTTCACATTCATATATTTTAGGACTTCCCCATCCCAGAAAGAGTTAAGAAGTTTTTGTTTTTAAGTCCTTAGGAAATTGGCAAACCATTTTGATAATATGAACAAGGATTGTGGATAATGTAAGCAAGAATATGTGGGCCAAGCTTTCTCACACTTACTATCTCCTGTAGTGCAAGTGAGAGAACTGAAGGAAGGGCTTGAAGAAGAGGAAATGGGGTTTTGTTCTAAGGCAGTGGTTCTTAAGTCCTAATGCTGCGACCCTTTAATACAGTTCCTGTGGTTCGTGACCCATAGGTTGAGAACCGCTGTAAGGGGTAAGGTTGGAGGTGGGTTAAGAAACAACTGGAAATCTTTAAGTGAGGGAGAATGGTTCCGGTTCATATATAGAAAAGGTAAGTATCTGCTGTAACACAATGCCCTTGGGGTTGACTATGATAAAAATGAAATCTTAGGAGCTATGGCCTTGAGTACCACCGAATAATTTCTACAAACTAAGGTGTTCACTTAGTATAGGAGAAACAGATGCTCTAACAGTAGAACAAACCTACTTTTAAATATTCTAAGGGGCCTGAAACTATAATCAGTGTCTGATCAACTATGCTCACGGAAGACACAGCCCTTACCCCAGATTTCTGGCCTAATTAAGCTTTCAAGAATTTGTTCAACTCTAGGGTGAGAAGCACCTTCCCAGTCATTATGATATTGGGTATCTGGCTAACCTATGTGAACAGGAGCTTCGATTTGATTTGATTTCAAAAAATAAAACAATATGACATGTCTTTTTTGTTGTTGGGGTTTTTTGTTGTTTTTTTGTTTGTTTGTTTGTTTGTTTTTGCCGGGACTGGGTTGACCTCCGGCATATGGGGCCAGTGCCCTACCCTTTTGAGCCACAGGCTCACACACCCACAATATGACATGTCTTGCACTTGAGTGTCATAAAACAAGTACTTGTCTGTTTCATGTGTTTTACTTTTGCAATCATACTCAACACAAGCTTTTCCTAGAAAAAAAATGTGTTATACTCAGTATCACTACATTAAATTGAATCATTACCCAGGGTTTTTAGTCAATCTGTTCATCCTTTGCCCACAACATGGCTGTTGAGCAAATTTATTATAAATAAAGGTAAAAAATATTATGTCAATCAACAGATGAAATCTATGAGAAGATGGGATGGGATTTCTAAATTCAAGGCCAATCACTAAGACTTACCATTGGTTTGCTAAGCTTGAATATCATCATGGTGGATGTCAGTAGCCAGTGGCTCTCATAAGCACCTCTCTCTCCGAGCCACTCTGTCTGTGTACACTGGCTGGAACTTGTGTTGGGATAGTTAAAAATTGTGAGGGCAAAACACTCTACACTCAAGCAAAGATGCTCTCTTGTGACATTTATAGCTTGTGGTGGGTGAAATAATGGCCCCATGTTCACATCCTAATCCCCAGAACCTGTAAAAGTTATTCTATTTGACAACAGAGACCTTACAGATAAGTTAAGGGTCTTGAGGTGGGATTATCCTGGATTGTCCAGATCGATCTATATAATTACAGCATCCTTATAAGGAAAGGAAGGAGCTCAGAGAGAGTAGTTAGTGACACCATGGAAGCAGAGATTGGAGCCAAGAGCCGAGGAATACAGGTAGCCTCTGGAAACTAGAAAAAGTCAGAAACCCCTAAAACCTCTAGAAGAAATCAGCCCTACCAACACCATGACATTAGCCCAGTAAAATTGTGTTAAAACTTCAGACTGACAGAAATATGAAATAATACATCTGTGTTGTTTCAAGCAACTAATGTCGTAGGTATTTGTTATAGCAGCAATAGGAAACTAATACATATCTCTTCTTTTCCATGTTAATTCAGAATGCTTGATAGTTTCCACTGTGCTTTTTTATGTAACTGACCTAAGATTTACCCTGGTCTAATATTAGTTTAACTTTCCTACTCATACTTTGGAATTCACATTTCTCAGGCTAGAACAAAGAAACAGAAATCTATCTCCAGTGATCATAACGAAAACAGGGACTCCCTCCATGTTCCAGGCTTTCTCACACATACTACCTAGTATAATTCTCCCTATATCTCTGAAAGGTAGGTGGTGGTTTCCCAATATTTCACAAAGGAAGAAACAGACCCCGGGATGAAGTAACTTCCTTCCTCAAAACTTCTCCTCCTCTGACAACCTTTCTCTAATCCCTTGCTTGCCTGTGACCAGCTGGGCTCTCCCACCACCTCTGTGTTCCCTGAGCACTGTGAGTTGTAAGTGAGGGACCTGCTTGCTCACCACACCCACCCTCTGGGAATAGCCTTGAAGGCAAGAACTGTGCTCCATTCATGCCTACGCTTCTGGAAGAGCGGCTGGTATATAGTTGGGGTTCAATATATGTTTAATAAATGTATGAATTAAATAAGCACAAAGAGGGAAGGCTGTGATGGCTCACGTGCCTGTCCAGACATGCTATTAGGGACCTTCTGGTCTTCCTGTAATTTCTGTGACCTCAGCCAGTCTTCTCCATTAGGAACAAGCATTGATGGTATACTTCAAACTCAAGGAGATTTTTTTAAAAAGAATTAAACATCTCTGATTCTCATTTCCAGTTGCTCCTAAGCAACACTTTAGCTAAATTCAAAGTTACATAAATTTCTCCTCCTAAACTATCCCATAAAATCCTCAGTGTTTATCTAAGGAAAACATGTATCATTTCTAGATAAAGTACCTATACTGTTTTATTTGACAACTTACCTTCTTGATAATGTTTTTAGTCATTAATTTCCGATTCAGGAAGAGGGGGCTCAGCCATTTTTCACAGTCCTGCTGAGGTCCTGCCTGCACATTTCTGCTGAATCAAGCATGAGAGAACGCTGGGGATTCACTCAACTGAAACACATCACCCCGGCCGCCATACGTTACCAACTATTAAAACAAAATGAGAATCTGTTTTCAACCCAATAGTTTACTAAAAGTCCCTCTTAGGCCAGTTTGACCTTTATATCAGGAATTTCATTTTTCTGTAAGCTCTTATATTTAGATTACTGCTTAACACGCACTCTTCATAGAAATCTACCCTAAGAAATTCTAACTGTATTTATTCATGTTGAGCATTCTGCTTAACTACCAGCCTAACAGGCAGCACAGAGAACAATGTTTCCTGTTATTTCAGAGCTGTGAAGGTCAGAGCAGTTTCATACAAAGGGAAATGGAATGTTTTGTGTCTTTAGGCTGTGTAGTATAATTTAAACGCTTTCCTTACTGTTTATAGTAATGCCGTCCCCTGGTCCTCATTTTACTGTTGTGAACATGTTCTTCCCCGCCATCTCTCCCACACCATTTTAACCGAGCAAGGTTATTTCTAATGTTCTATTACCTGTAGAAATTATGTAACATGGACAGTCATTGACAAAGTTAAAAGGAGCCCTTTTTTTAACCAGAAAGGAGTAGAATTACATTACTGAAATAGTTCTGCAAACTTCCTTAATCAAGTCATTAATCCCTTGGGTGAAGTCATTTATTTTATTCTCTATACTATTTTGAGAAGTCAGATGATCCCATAAAGATTGCCTATTAAACTTGCACACAATGGAAACACAAGCCCAACCTAGTTAGTATAAGTGGTTGATTTTTCATGGAGCATTTTTAAATTTGTATATAATATTTGTACATATTTATGGGGTATGTGTATTGTCCTTATGTGTAATGGTCATGTTAGGGTATTTGAGGTATCCTTCACATGAGTATGTATCTTTTCTATGTGTGAGGAACATTTCAAGTCCTTTCTTCTAGCTGCTTTGAAATGCACAATCCACTGTTGCTAACTATAGTCACCCTACATGGCCATGGAACATTAGAACTTATTCCCTCTAACTAACTGTATGTTTGCACCCACTGACTGATTCTCTTTGTCCCCCGCCCCATCTACACCCCTTCCCCTGCTCTGCTATCTATCATTTTATTCTCTGCTTCCATGAAATAATAATTAAAGGAATTAATAATCTGTTGTTGTAAATTACTTCCACTCAAACATAAAACCTATGGAAATCATGGTAAACTTATAAAAACATAAATATTATAGGGTGGCCCCTGTAGCTCAGTGGGTAGGGCACTGGGTATAGACACTGAGGCTGGCGGGCTCTAACCCTGCCCAGGCCAGCTAGACAATAATGACAACAACAACAAAAAATTAGCCAGGTGTTGTGGTAGGGGCCTGTCGTCTCAGCTTCTTGGGAGGCTGAGGCAAGAAAATCACTTAAACCCAAGAGTTTTAGGTTGCTGTGAGCTGTGATGCCCCAGCACTCTACCCAGGGTGACAGCTTGAGACTCTGTCTCAAAAAAAAAAAAAAATATATATATATATATAACTATTATAAATCATGAATATATTTTAAAACAATCTAATAGAGGATGAAGGAAGGAGTATGGTATAGGGAATGTAGATATGAAGAGCCCCTGTCAATTCCCCCTTGCTCCCCTTCTCTCACCTTGTCAGAACCCCTCTTCCTCTGTCCCGAAGCTGGCTTTATACCAGGGACTTTCCAGCTCCCTAGCGAGGTGAGGACTTTGCAAACCCGACTCAGTACCAACACCTATACCCCCATCCTTCTTCTCTGCTCATCTACCAAACCTCAACAGCTCGCCCTCCCCCCCCTTACTCCCCCTTGTGCTTGTGGTTTTTAACGTTAAAAGCAAGACTGTAACAGCAGCTAAGGGTCCTTCTTCCCGAGCGGCTGAGGGACCCTGACGCGTCAGCAATAAACTGGCCTCTCGCTTTTGCATCGACCCGAGTCTGGTAACTGTTCCTTGGGGGTGACTATCGTGGCTGGACCCTGTTTTGGGGTCCAACAATATCACCTAACTCCACTAAATGGCTTCTATGAAAGAATCCCAAAACAATAGATGCTTGTGTGGATGCAGAGAGAAAGGAGTTCTTAATGCACTGTTGGTGGGATTGCAAACTAGTACAATTAGTCTTTTGGAGATTCCTTAAAGAAGTAGAAGTAGACCTAGTATTTCATGCAGCAATCCCACTATTGAGTATTTACCCAAAGGAAGAAAAAGTCACTATATACAAAGACACATGCACTTGAATGTTTATTGCAACACAATTTGCAATCACAAAGATGTGGAACCAACTCAAATGCTCTCAATACATGTGTGGATTAATATAGTGTGGTATATGGATACCACTGAGAACTACTCAGGCATTAAAAAAAAAAAATGGTGCACTAATACCTTTTGCAACAACCTGAATGGAACTGGAGACCATTCTTCCAAGTGAAGTAGTAAAAAAATAGAAAAACAAACACCACATGTTCTCACCACTCAATTGGAACTAATGGATCAACACCCATGTGCACATATAGCAATAAAACTCCATGGAAAGAAAACAGGTGAGGGGCAGGAAGGGAGGTATGTCAGGTGCGGTGCACACTAGCCAGGGAGGGACATGATTACAACTTTGACTCGAACTGTACAAAAGCAATTCATATAACTATTTGTATGCCCATAACATTCTGAAATAACAAAACAAAACAAAACAAAACAAAAACAGGATGGCATGCTGAATCCCTGGCACCTGTAACAGGAAACAAAGGTGCAGGTGGAAGCACCTTGTGATTTCTGAGTCCCTGTCATCACTTTCTACCCTGTGGTGATCAGGGCACCAGGAGGGACTGATTTCACCAGTCAGTAGAGTGACTTCTGATGGCAGGTGGAAGTTTAGGAGATTTTTCTTGAACTATATCTTATATGGTCTTCTCTCCTGGGAGAGCTCTTCTCCTGGGCTTCAGCCAGTCTCTTGGTCAAGAGGCCGCCTTGTCTGAAATCCATGGCTTGTGCCCCCTTTGTTCTTATGCCTTGAAGCAAACAGGTATTCAAGATGAAAATCTGAGTGGAGTCATCTACTAGGATTCAGCTAATTTTAGTAATTGACCTGTCATCATTTATTTTGGGTGTGCCAAGAAAAATATTTTTTAATTAAAAAACAAATCAAATGTTGTCTTCTCATAGAAGAACTCGAGTCATTTTCTTTTGTCTTTTAAAATTATCATTATTATTACAGCAATTTGGATCTCAAAAATAAGTTATGCTCCTTGACATGATTTAAATAATAAAAGCATTAAAATGGTTTCTCCCCTATGGCTCCAGTTGCAATGGCAAACCTCACATTTCATATATGTCTCTCTAAACTTTTTCCCTTGCCTTATACAATTGATATAAACACATGAGTTTTCTTTCTACAAAAGAGATATTATACAAATTATTCTATATCTTGTTTTTAAATTTAAGAATATATGGTAGTTATAAAAGCAGTTGCCTCTTAGTAAATACTAGGTATGCACTATAATTTATTCAACAAATTGCCTAAACGAGTGATACCTAGGTTCCTAAAAATAGTAATAACAAGAAACAGGAGGCAGCCCTGTCTTGTGCCTGATTGGTTTTGGAACAACTGTCTATTCATTTGGAAAAGACCCAGTGTTCTCGTACTTCATACTAACTACAAAATAATTCTAGATAGTTTACAGACCTACATGGTATCAGAAGAAAACCTAGTGAACATCTGAATAATCTTAAAGAGGAAAAGACCTGCTTGATATAGACTCTCCAGAATCTACAAAGGAAAAAGAATCCATCAGATTTGATGACATAAAATTAAAACTTTCTCTGTGAATAAAGGAACTAGATATATCAAGGCAGGACAAATCATGCAGGGTTTATTTTTTCTAATATGAAAATATGAAAAAATTAAAAATAGAGGATAAAACAGACCACAGGAGGTAATTCAAGTGGAATAATTATTATATAAACTAGTCATGGAAATGCAAATTAAAAAGTGCTACTATTGCCTTAAATTGGGCAATATTTTTAGAAAACTGATAACCTCCACCCAGCCCTTTGCAAATTGCCTGCACTGTGGAATCACTGAAGGTGCTTCAAAAAATTCTCTTCCCCAGCTACCTTGGTTTAATTGGTTTGGGGCATGGCCTGGTGTTTTAAAGTTTAAAAAGTTCTTCCAAAGATTCTAATGTACAGAATTCGAACGTTAATAATTTGAAAATAATTTCCATAATTTGGAAACCACACGGAGGGTATGAAGAAAGGGAGGTTGTCGTCTCCACTGTGGGTGAAGCTGTAAATCATCAGAACTTGTTTGGAAGGTAAAATCTGGTAGAATTTATTAAAATGTATTAAGATGTAGAATGGACATACCTTGGGAGTCAGTAGTTCCACCTTAAACAATGCATGCCGGGGAAATGAAAGCAGTACTCCAAAAAGACACCTATGCATAGACACGCCACCGTGTTTCCTGCAGCATGGCTAATTGCAAGCCCTGGGAAGAAAGTAGCCATTGCACCAAAGATACGGAGATGGCCAATGGGTTTGTGGAATATTGTCAAGTGAAAAATGCAAGTTACAGAATAATAAAAATAGATCCAATTTTAAAGAGCATATGTATGGTGTTTGAATAAAAAATCTAAAGGCTGAAAAAGGGAATAAAATTGGGAGGTAATCGAAAGCTAGAGACAGATAGGAAACTTAATTTTTCTTTGGAAAACAAAGAAAAATTGTATAATCAAAAGTTGTTTCTTTTTTAACAACTTGCCTTTCAAATAGATACATATATAGAAAGAAACAAGGCTTGCCTAAGATGTATGAAAACTTATGATAAGGCCAGTATATTTGTAGTTATAATACATATTTATATTATATATTTGTTTTTATTATATATTTTAATGTATTTCTATCTTACACATATATAATTATTATAATCAGTTATACTTTTTATAGCTATAATTAAAACAGCAATGGCCAAATAGATCAACAGCATGGGATGGTGTCCAAGGTAAAGGTCCAGATTTACATGGAAACATATGGTTTGATGTAGCCGACATAGTGAGTCCGTGGGGAAAGATGGGGAAACTTGGAAAGAGTTACAGGGACCTAAGGTGGGGAAATCTGGGGCAGGTGATGGCTGGAAGCCCGGCCCTAGGACTGAATGTGGTGCCTTCCCAGCAGGTTTCCAAATGATACTACTGCTTCAGTCACATGTGATGAAGATGTCACACGTTGAAAACCACAGGACACTTGGATCCCTTCAGTTTCTGGTCAACCTATAAATCTCATAGGGGTTGGGGGTAGGGGGTGGAGCTGGGCTGTGCTGGGTTCCTGCAAAAAATACGGTTTGGGGTTGGCTGCCTGGAACTGCTGTTGATGCTGGAAGCCGCTTAGCACCTTCATCTTCTGAGCCCAGAACACGCACACACCTGTCAGGCCCTGATGGTAACATTCAACAGGTGGAGCTGGGCTTCTCTACCAGGAAGGTGTGAAGGGCAGTCATGCTGTGACACAGCTTAAGGAGGACTTTCTTCTTCTCGTGACAGAAATGTGGTTTGCAAATCCAGTTATGTTCCCACTTGTCTATTAGGTAACAGGTTAAAAAATTCACAAGCCCAATTTCCTTCTTCTGTGGCCTTCCTATTTCAGAAAGATCACATCTGAGCCCTAACTGGCTTCCTCGGCTCTCCAGGGTGAACGTTCCTCATCGTCCAGCCTGCCCTGAGTGGGTCACCTGCTGGTACTTGGTCATTCCCAACTTCCAGCCTCTTCGGTCTGCAGAAGGCTGCTGAGGAGAGGTGACAGTAAAGGCCTCCCACCCATTTTGTTGGTGCACTTACTCATCAGAATGAGGGCTCTCCCCGGAGTGTAGCCTCTCTACGGTGGATTCCGGATGGATATTTTAAAACTCTGAAAAAGAAGTTAGTGAGAAGCCAGGAGCTGCAGAATCAAAGTCCTTCCTTTTCAGTTCCATTACCTCTGTGTTACTTAAGTTTTGACAATCGGCCACAGTTAATCCTCATGTATTATTAAATCAAAAATTGAAACGACCACTCTCAGTAAAACGCCTCCTCTTATCACCTGCATTAACATCTTAGTGCTGCACCTAAGTGGAAAATTGCCTCCATGCTTGTCAACCACTCCACCTGCCTCCGATTCCACAGACGAACACTCTCGCTCTTCAAAAAGGCATCCCACTGTAACATAAAGCAGGTAGGCAAGACACTCATAGGACGGACTTGCTCACCAAAAAATAAAGATCTAGTAACCGTAATCTCCCTTTCCTCCTCTACATCAGATACTGTGTTTATCAAGGTCCTTTCTAGTTTCCTCATTTGCCTTCATTCCATTTCAGGACATTACAACTGGTGCAGGAAAATACAGATTCTTCTCTAATGTCAGAGGGCCAGCCGTGACTGCTTTTAAGAAGTCATTAAACACGAAGTTGTGAGGTCTCCACTGGGCCTCGATTCCCTAGGGAGTGTGGAGTAATTTGCTTCACATGGCGGTCTTTCAATAAACACTTGTAAGATGTGTGGCTGCCACTCTCTGCAGCATTTCTGGACCTACTTGGCACACACTCTGAGGATATTTTGATTTCCACACAATTCCCTTCGAATGTTTGGCAATAGTGCAGCGGAACTGGATGCATACAGCAAAGAACCCAAGAGCTAGACCCCTCTTGGGCTGGCCCAGACCCAACCTCCAAGGCCCTGATTTCCTGGCTGAGATCAGCTTCCCTGAGGCATCTCATGACACCGTTTTGGGCTTGATGATCTCTGCTGTGGCTTGTCAGTTAAATTGTGTAGCTCTGATTTCTTAATAGTTGAGCCCAGGGTGCAGGCTATCAGTTTACCTCCATCTATCTCAGCCCTCAGCCTGCCGAATGTCCCATCAAGCCTTTTGAAGTCATCTCATCTCACTTATAAAAACAAGAGAAGTCACTGTCAGCCCTCTTCCAGGAAGCACATTCCTACTCTTCAGACACAACTTCAGGGAAAGCCTTTCCTTCCTGGCAGTTTCTTTATCAAGTCTCTACTTTCAGTTCCTAACCCTGTATTTCTCTGTCTTAGTGATACTGGATTTCTAACACTGGATTTCCAGGCTCTTGGTCTTGACGATTCGATGAATGAATCGACAGACCACAGAATGAACAGTGAGGTTTTATTTACGACTCAAAGAACTAAACCTCCTTGCAGGGCAGGATGCAAGTGTTACAACTCTTATGAAAACAACTCTTATAAGGAGCCAAGCCTCTTTGTAGAGCAGGATAGATGTGCTACAGCTCTTACAAAGGACCAAGCCTCTTTGCAGGGCAAGATCAGCAAAGGGCCAAGCCTCTTTGTAGGGGAGGATCAGTAGTGGAAGTGTTACAGCTACAGCTCCTTCTTCCTGGATGGTCTGCTGGTCTTGTTCTTCTGCTCTATCTTCCTCAAAGGTCTGTGATGATCTGTCCCCAGGCTCTCTGCTCAGGGGCCTTATATAGGTGTAATAGCTTAGCTGTGATTGGTCTATAAAATGGACCAATCAGGAGCAGGATTGAAAATGGACCAATCAGGGATGGGCACCAGTGTTTTCCCCTGATTGGCAGGTCCTCTAGCGCCGCTCTACTGGAGCCTCTGGGGGAAGAAAGCTCCCCTGCTTGCTCCAGCCTGCGGATTTCTTTGCCGGCTGCTGTCACCAAGACAAGGTGGCAGGTCCCCTCCCCAGGCCCTGCTCCACTGAGCTGGCTGGGGTGCCACTTTTCTGGTATCATTAGTTTGATGGATTCTTTCTCTATTCACCTTTCCTAGCATTTCCTGGTTTTGCTGGTGCAAATCTCCTCACCAACATGTTGTGAACTCAACCCTCCTCACCCTTCCCAGTCTGTTGAGGGTCTCTGCCTGTGCCCTTCCTCACTCAGCTTTCACTTAGGACACCACGCCTTCTCTCTGGGCCACACAGGGCTTCTTCTCCAACAGCCATCAGTGTCTAT
Organism: Galagoides demidoff; assembly: GCA_963574575.1. NCBI lineage: Eukaryota > Metazoa > Chordata > Mammalia > Primates > Galagidae > Galagoides > Galagoides demidoff. The sequence continues at coordinate 39,522 of CAUYQV010111229.1, forward strand.
TCAAGCCCTTAATATTGTTTTAACCCCCGTCTCTTTCAGGAAGCTTCTGAGGAACACGTCTTCTCTGTTGCCAGGGCAACTGCCAGGTGCACATGTGGACACCCCTAATATGACTGTGTGCCCCTGCCTCCCTTGGAAGGCACTTCAGTGAGGGCTCTGGCCCTTGCTACACCATTTGCAGTCCAGATGGTCATCTGGGAACAACCGTGGCCTGCTGGCCTCAGTGTTCATGGTAACTGGGGCTCCTTATTTCTTTCCTGTTCCGATGTTCTTCTAAGTCTGCAAAACATTCAAGTGAAAAAAACACCCTGGGCCCCCCTTTAGGTATTTTATAGGGTTTTAGAAAGGCGCAAATGGACTTTGTGCTAAGATTTTGCTTTTTTTTTTTTTTTTCTGGTCAAGACAGAGTTTCACTCTGTCACCCTTGGTAGAGTGCCCTGGTGTCATAGCTCACAGCAACCTCAAAATCTTGGGCTCAAGTGATTCTCTCATCTCAGCCTCCCAGAGTGTTAGAATTCCAGGCATAAGGCACCACGCCTGGCCTCTAAGATTTTTCTTAATCCAAACTACACTGTTTTCTCAGCAACATTTAAGATTTGATTTTACAGCAATAGGAGACACTTAGGAAGTCAATTGAGGGTCTTGAGGAGAAGAAATGCCCTCAGAGGCCTCTGCGCTTGCCTTTTCCAAGACTCTGGGCTCACTGTACACAGACCCCACCACTATAGAGGTCACAAGCAGGTGACAGAGGAGGCCTGAAGGGTGGACCATCTCAGACTCCAACTTCCACACTTCCCACAGCCTCTCCAGAGGCAGAAAAGATGGGACATCTTAAACAAGGGCTTTCCGTCTACAAGGTAATAACAGCAGCTCCATCCTGCTGCCTGAGGATTATGGCGCCCAAAGGATTACTTTCTCTGATGGTAGAAAGCACAGAGAAGAGAGAAGTCTTTAGAAGTGATCAGGAAACTCTCCAGGAAGGAAGCAGCTTTGGTAGGAAGGACAGGAGGAATGGTAAGAACAGAACGATGGAGTTGAGGAAGTATAGGGCCCTGTGGTTAGGAGGGACAAAGTCACTTCAGCCATTCATTTACGATGCAAGCTCCCAGGCCCTACTCCAGAGACTGAATCAGAAAGCGTAGTAGCCCTCAGGAACCCTGGTGGAGATGGACCAGGCCGCATGCATTAAGGACGTCCAAGTTTCAGGCCATTTTAAGCACCTCTATCATTTTTTTAAGTGTTGGATGTACAACAGGGTTTGCAAATTCAAATACTTCTGGGGGGTAGGCTGACCCAGGCAGCAAGAGAAGTTGATGAGTTAGAAGAGCAAGTGGAAAAACGGTTTCTTCCAACTCTTAAAGGGACAGCAGCTAGTAAGCTCCAACATTACTGCCAGGAAGGGATATGTGCTCAGGATACCAGAGCTTTCTATTTTCAAGACAAGCCTGAAACCTGAGTTTTATGTACCCCCTCAGTTATTAAATGATGGATTAAAATGTCATGAGCATCAGTAATTCCATGAGGGCCAAGATCAGAGGGGAAAAATGAAATCATTGAGTATTTGGACTTGAATGATAGACTAAAATTATATTTATCTGGTAGACAATGAGCGATAGAAGGGATCTGAACAGATGTGTGATTTAAAAAGATGTGTATAGGACCAGGCATGGTGGCTCATACCTGTAATCTTAGCACTCTGGAAGGCCAAGGCAGGAGGATCTCTTGAGCTCAGGAGTTTAAGGCCATCCTGAGCAAGAGTGAGACCCCATCTCTACTAAAAATAGAAAAATTAGCCAGGCATATGGTGGGCACCTATAGTCTCAGTCACTTGGGAGGCTGAGGAAGGAGGATCTCTTGAGCCTAGGAGTTTAAGGTTGCTGTGAGCTAGGCTAATGCCATAGAACTCCAGCCTGGACAACAGAGTAAGACTGATTCAAAACAAGAACAAAAACAAAAGACGGGTATGGCTGTTGCATACCCTTGGGATAGAACATTGAACGGGCTTCAGGCATGAGATCCTAGCAGGCTCTTCTAATCGTGCAGAGGGTATTAACAAGAGCATTGGAAATATGACAGGAAGCAGAAATTCTTGAGATCTGTTTGGCCATGGAAGGAAGAGGGAAAAAGAAATAACTGATTCTAGGGTCTTCTATGCCTAACTATGCACTATCTCTATCATGCTTTTCTTTAATATACAGGGTGTCCATAAAGTTCATGTGAAATTTAAAATAGTTGCCTATTTATGTTCCAGCTTCATTCATTCCACGAAAAATAAGACAATTTAGGTTGCATTCCAATCAATGCCTACTTAGGAATGAAATTTAGAGTCATTGCTTTAGGGTTTAAAAAAAAGCACAGACAGAATATTTTATAGTATCTATAATAAATGCAAAGAAATCAATACAAACAAAACTTGGCTTTAGCAAACTGTACATACATAAATATCTCTTTTTTACTATAACATTTAACTTTTTTCACATAAAGCCTTCTATGATCTTATTCATTACATCTAGTTTTTCTTTATACCTGTAAAAAAAGTGCCTTTTAGATTTACAGCTTGTGCTTCCAAAGCAAAGGTTAGAACATCATGCCCAAGAGGAAAACGAGGTCAGAAGGAGGCTGCTGTACAAGCTTTTAAAAACCGTATGTTACAAGGTTCTAAAATCTCATCAGCACGGGTTGATGGGCAGATTGTACGATACTGACATGGCGCTGGGGAGGGTCGTTTATGGGATACCTGGAGCAGTGCCATGGAAAAGCTGCCCAGATGGTCTACTGAAGTCCTTGGCTAGGCCCAGAATGGACCTAAGTGCCACAAGTCCAGGGCTTTGGAGGTCCTTCCTCCATCTCTTCACAGCCAAGGCTCAAGAGTCTCAAACCAAACTCCTTCTGAACCGTCTGATGTCTGTCTTCCCTCCTGTCATTGTTGGGCCTCCAGCTCCAAAGCCAAGATCTGCACACACGGGATGTGGAGGACAGCTGCAGCTGCCACGCTGGGGGCTTCTGCCCAGATCAAGGTCCTCTGCTTGAACTTTGGGACTGCTTTTGGCCCCATCCACCTCATGCTCCCAAGCACATCTGCAGATGTGTCTGCTGGTGGCCTCTGCAGGTTCAGAGCGGGGGAGGGCCGTTTGTGTATCTGAGCATGGGGTGGAATGATCTGGCAAAGTTGTTGGAGAGGGCACAGCTGTAGTCCTCCTCTGACATTGGCACGAGGCAGGCGAGCCCAATGAGGAGCAGCAGGAGAAGCTGGAGGGGAAGAGCCGCTCGGAGGACCCGGTACAGGAAGGCTCGGCCAGACCGAGCTGGGCGAGGCTCAGAAAGGAAGGAATCGGAGCCACCTTTTGTGCACCTGAGAGGAGAAGTGACAGAAATAACCTGAATAACTCAGCTGTTGGACGGACGCTGCTTTTTGCTTCCATACCTTCCTGGAAGGAAGCCAAGCACAACCCAACGTGGCAATTAGCCTCCCCACCACCAAATGAAGCTGCTGGAAACTTGCGCTGATGAAAAGTAAACATTTAGTCCATCAGCTAAAGATAACTAATTGGGCTCAAATTCTACTTTTCTTATCCCTTAATTTGGTGAAGCATTTTCCATCAACAAAGATAAATGCTCTACATACATTCTACCAGGATAAATTAAGTAGATCCAGGATAATTAAAATGTATAAGTTTGATGCAGTACATTCCTGGTTTAAGAATATCAGAAATATTGTTAGGCAAATTAGTCGCTGTCAGAATCATACAAAGCATCCCAGCCAGCCATCCTGGGGATGCAGAAATCCATGGAGCGACAACAAAAACAGTCCTAGTCCTTTTGCACAGACCCTCAACATTTTAATTAAGCTTAGAGTATACCCTGGTTTCATCTTGCACTGAATCAGCATATGGCCCTGACATTAGCGGTTTCCAAAGCTGGATGAACAAGGAATTTCACCGGAGTTTGTAGATTCCAGGCTGATCCTCCTGTCCTTCGCTTCTGTGACTTTGGAAAGCTGACGCCACTTTCCGTGCAGGACAGATTGTTATCTCGAGGCCTCCCATAGACTCAAGAGTTTCAAGTTTTCCCATCTCAGTTCTATCTTCCTTTTTAAAAGGTGCATTAGAGATTTAGCACAAATTTCAGGATTTATAAGAAAGACTGTCTGTGGAATATTGAATATGAAAGTAGGCTCTGAGTTGGATGCCACTGTTTTCTTTTTGTGAGCAGCCATTAACATTTTGCTTGGTTAAAGGTGGAGATGGATAAGAAATGTTATTTACAAGAGGCGTTTTGTGCACACCCACACCCCAACAACACTGAAGGAGCAAAGAGAAGAGATCTACCAAGGAGACACATTCCCACACACCTGGTCTGAATTCTCTAATGGTTTTAATATCACTAAGAATAAGGATGTTGAGTGTGAGTCCAGTGGAAAAATATGAAAAATATAAAAAACTGTATTGATAATTAAGTTTGCCTCATAAGAAAACAGTATGTTTGCAGCTCCCCTATTAGCTGTTAATTTCTGAAGACACATTACCCTAATATCAGTGGGGGATAGGGATGGCATCAGAGAAAATAAATGTTAAAATATAAAACAGATATAACTTCCTTAAAGGGGAACAGAGGGACTACTCAAAACTCTTTTATTAAACCATCAAAGAAAGATGGGGGATGAGCAGACTGGTTCTGCAAAAACCCGCAGCAGCCTTCTGCCATGTTGGGTTTCTAGTGCGGTTCTAACAATGTAATGAGAAAACAAATCACTGGGCTCAACTGGAACTGGGTTCTTCTCTGAAGCCCACAACTAATGGCAGTGCAACTCTGACCGACCCACTTGACCTCTGTGTGCCAAGTTCCCTGTTATCCTCTTCAAATTAGAACGGAGGGTCTTCCAACTTTTAACTTCCGTGCTTTCTATGTTTTCTGTCTTCTATTAATTTGTCATCCTAAGTAGTTTCCCAACCCAGAAGCCACAAGAGTTCAATCACCATCTAGTGGTCAAACTGATTAACTGCCCTTAATGCTAAGACCAATGAGTTATTTCTTATGAGCTGAAAAGAGAAAAGAAAGGTATGTTTTCAGAAAATGTAGAACACACAAAAAAGTCACATATCTTATTAATGGTGAACTTCTTGAGTTACCTGAGTATGCAATATCCATGTTTAGATGAGGCTTAGAGAGAACCTAACCCATGTCCTCATTTGCAGATAAGTAGCTAAGGAGAGTTAACGTTTATTCTTCCAATTGCTAGATGACCCTCTGAGCATTGATCTTAGTTCTATCATTTAATGATCTTAATTCTATCATTTAATGGTCTTAGTTCTATAATTTAATGCTCACAACGCTTCTCGGAGGTGTGTACTCATTGCTTCATTTTATAGATGATGAAGAGGAGGCTCAGAGAAATGGAGGAACTGGTTCAAGTCTACGCAGCTAGCAGGTGGCAGAACTTTGATTCAACTCAATGATTTTAAATACTTGGACATGGACTCTACACATACCGTCAAGGATTTGCCAAATCCCACAATTCAAGGAAAATCTCTAGCAGGAATTCAGGTCTGCCCACCACCTTCCCTGCTGTGCAGGTTGTTTGGTGATGTGAATGATGACCGTGCAGCTCCTACTTATGTCACAGGCATCTCAATGTATAGAAGCCAAGAAGAGAATACTGGACTTGCCTCTTGAAATGTGTGGAAGCCAGTGGTTTCTTTGTGTCTGAAAATAAATCCCTCTAGTCATAAAGCCTCCCAGTGTCACATGGATCATCAAATCAGGATATAGACAGGACATTTTGTTTTGAGGCAGTTATGTAATCATGGGCAAATAAATGTGGCCTTCCGTTTTCTCATTTGCAATGATGAGGAGTGCATTAATATCCTAAAATCATTTGGGCTTTGACAGTTTAAGAATCAATGGTTTGCCCTGAAGTGCCTTAGGAAGGATGGGACAGGTAATGACAACCTCTGGGTTCACTTTTTCTTTAACATATCCTTCCCTTGACTCAAAAATGTGTCCTGGAAAGCAACCTCCACCATCTATAGCTGAATGCATCAGAGTAACAGAAGAGAGCTCCACATTCCCTCTTTATTAAAAATCTACTAATTTCCATTAGGAAATTAGCGATGGGCAGATTTATGCACACAGTTGATAATGCAATCTGATGGAGTTGCAGAGTTCCTCTTTGTCAATTATTACCTCCTTTGAGCAATGAGGTTAACTATCAGGATCAAAACAAGGGCTGCACAATGACTTGTTTACTCCTGAGAAAAACTGGAAAGGTCACCATTTTTGGAATATGGGCCCATATAGATTCTGTTGAAGGACAGGACATGGCACATTTAACAGCATCAGAGCCTTCCTTATTAACATTTAATTTGTGCATAACTTCTAATGTTGAAGAATGCCAACTTAGGGAGAAGTAATGGGCTCAGTGAGGGACAAAGGGAACACACCGTACTCAGTGACTGTCCACACCATTGATTGCCCTTGAAAATGTCCAGTCTATCTCCTGAGAGACATACCCACCCCCCTTGGATAATTATCAGAGTTTCAACATGTCCAAAGTTGCCTCTTCTTCAGGGTGAAACTCTCCTAGAGATTTTAGTACAAAATAGTTAATAATCATAGGGTAAAGTTCAGGATTTATCTACTGACCTAAAATCACCTGACTTTCAAGAGTCTTGGGAAATTTGATAAGTGAAACGACAGATAATTAGCAGAGTGTCAACATGCCCAAAGTTGCCTCCTCCTCAGGGCAAATCTCTCCTAGGGATTTTAGTATGAACTAGTTAATAATCTTAGGGTAAACTTCAGTATTTATCTACTCACATAAAATCACTCTGAACTTTCAGAGTCTTGGGAAATTTGAGAAGTGAAACAACAGAGCACCAACAGGCTTGTAGACTAGCCATGGGTCATTATTCACTGGCGTTGAGACGTACATCAGTTGCCAGTTTAGATTCTGTTTAAACAGAAAAAACCAATTGTGTGAACTTGTGAACTTACTTAAGGAACTTAACCAATGGAGATATAGTAGATAATTCTGTTCAGAAAAAGAAATGTGTTTAGTCTATATCAGTAAACATGGATTTATTCTTCTCACTCCCCTCACTTCTTCAAACTTCCGGGTAAATAATTGTGGGGGGAGGAGGAGGATGGGGGAGGAAGTGGTTCCTAACAACTCACCCCACAAAGTAAAGCATTTGTGACAAAGAGTTGTGAGAAGTCTGAGCACCATGTACATGAAACAGGATTCACTTTGAAAATTTTACATAATCGAGGAAAATAAAATGAGTTAACTTTGTGCATGCTTCATTTCAAGCCAAATGAAAAGAAACTTTCAATTTGTTTTGTTACTTGTTTGGCAGACACTGGTGGTCTGTAGCAGGAATTTATCGTGGCAGGAATGTCTTAAGGTTAATCTTGTGGTTCTAACATGAACTGTCTTTGAAACCCAGTGCTTCCTGGATATATGGTCCAGAAGACAAGTTTCTAGAATCAAGTTAGGACTCCAGTCTCCCTTCTTCGTAACCAAACATCCTAGTTGGTACTAAGCTAAGTCAGACCTGTGGTGACCTTTGCCTTAGAACTGTCACTTAAAGCATCCTACCCACCAGGACCCCTCTAGGAGAAGGGTGCAGTTAACGAGGTAGGGTCCAGAGTCTGTGTGGTCTTGGTTCAAATCCTGAATCTTTATGTCTCTGATCCCCAGTGTCCTTGTCCATAAACTGGGGCATATAGATATATTACAGGTTAAGTAAGGTAGCACATATACAATGCTTAACATAATGCTTGGCAGACATTAAGTATTAACTAAATGCCAGCAATTTATTGTTATTATTGGTATAATTAGACCAAGGGTGTACTGACTCATACCTTGGATTCAGCCTTTTTCTCTCAGTAAAACATACCTGATTTATTCATTGTTCTTTCAAAAATGTGAAATGCCTGACTTTCCCCGAATGCCTGACTTGTTCCCCAGGATAACACTGGGAAAGCCTACCTCAGAATAGCAAAGGGGAAGCCTGTGGCAGACTTACCCCACAGCTGTCCCTGGAGCATGGGTGCCAGCCTGCCTAAGAGGGAGACTGCTTTGTGCTGAGATTCTTTGAATGCTTTGAAAAAATAGATCCCCAGAGTCAGAAAAGACTTAAAAACACATTCCATAGGAAACTGAATAATGTTTATAGTAAGACCCCAATGTACATGAGAAGAGCCCACTACACTCACTAAATGTACATGACCACCTTGAACAAATATTAAAATGAGGTCTTTTTTTCCCCTCCCTCTCCGTGTTTTAGCCAATCCTTTGCCACTTCTCATTCTGTCTTTGTTCTCCGTAAAAAAAGGTGCCAGAGACCAAAGGTGCCGGGGCAATTTTGCATTTTACAGTGCTAAGCTTTAGAACAAAGTCATCAATTTACTCTGTCCAGACCATAGAGCAATTATTCCTCTGCTTTGCTGAAAATTGGAGTAAAATCTTCCTACTTGTCATCTTCAACTCAGCTGCAGTGGAGAGTTATTGGCAAGAGGGCTAGAACATTTTAAGTCAGATGTAGGGAAAAAACAAACAAAAAAACCTGCTGCTGGTACTTTGAAAGCATGCTACTAAAATACATTTAATCTCAAATAAAAATCATGAAGAATCAGGGCGGCGCCTATGGCTCAAAGGAGTAGGGCGCCGGCCCCATATGCTGGAGTGGTGGGTTCAAACCCAGTCCCAGCCAAAAAAAAAAGTACAAAAATCATGAAGATAGTGATCACGAATGTATGCACAGAATTTTAAGACGTGCTAGGGCGCTCCTTGTAATGACGTAGGGAATCTCTAGATTCTGAGCCCTTGCAGGTTTTATGATGGCAAGAATCATGTTGTATTCATTTTGCAGGCCCAGGGCTGAAACATAGCAGGTGTTCAGCAACTACTGGCAATCACTCCATATGTCGGTTTAGAACCTTATATGAGGATATAGAATCAATTCCATGAAATAAAATTGAACTGTGTATCAGGTTAGTAAATTATGAAAATCTGCCTTTCAACAACAGAAAACTTGTAAGTATCCCCTCCCTTCAAACTAATACTCAGTTTTTTCCAACTCAGCCTCTTTCTTTTCTCAGGAAGAATACATGGTAACATTTTCCCATTGCAGACTGCTGGGGGCAACATTCTAAGCCATTTGTGCTCCTGCAATAACCTTCCAAATTTGCTGGATCAGTGCAAGATCAAACACAAGATACCTCGAGTTAAGGAACACCGTGGCAGCCTGGCTGGGGTGAAGTTCATTCCTCCTTAGCAGATTCTGCCTTTCATTGTCAGAGTTGGATGCGCCCCAAGCAGCAGCACCAAGGAGCAGAGAAGCCTAAGAATGTTCAGCCACAACCCGACTGCCAAGGTGGTTGAGGAAGTTTGCCATTCAGGTTAAGATTCTGTATATTCCCTTCATTCTGGAGTAGCAAAGAACGCTGCGCTGGATGCTCAGGAAAATGTTAATCAACGGTGCTGGACAGAGCAGAGCTGAAAGGTGCCTGGTGGGGGTCGCAGGAGAACGTGGCTGTCCCAGCCGCAAAGCCCTGTTAGTGCAACATGGAAGCACTTGTTGCCCTGAGAAACAATGACCTTGATGTTTTCAAAAGATCTGGGTAGCTGCCCGAAATAACTGGGGGTGCAGATAGGTGCATATTTGGGAACTGAAAGGTGACTGGTATGGTTGCTACATGATAACATAAGAGCTTCTTCCTTTCTCATAGCCATGATTTGCATCAACCAAAGAACTGGCTGGTGTCTGGTATCCTCTAAGGAAACCTAGGGGGACATTCTTCATGTCTGTTCCCAGGACATCAGCAATTTTGGGGAAACGATGGCTTACAGAACACAGTGATCTAGCTATAGTCCACGATACTGTCTTTTCTCGCAGGGGCTGAGAAAACCCATCAGAGTACCTGGGGATGCCCATCATTTCAAAGCCTCTGTGAGCTTTTCTTGATATTGCATTATTGCTATTTTTGTTAACAATAGAAAAAAAAGTACAACATTATCTTCAAACTAAACCAAAGGGAAGGAAAAAAAAAGGCAACATAGTGAAGGGAGGCTTAAAACCAGAAAGCATATTAAAATACATTCTGCAGTGCTTCGGCTGAGTGGGAAGGACCCCCCCCAAAAAAAAAAAAAAAGAGCCAGTCCCTTCAGCACACAGCTGGAAAACTCAAACTATTACTCAGGAGTTGTTTACGGCTCCACATTTCCTCATCCCCACCCTCCTTCCAGGAATTTAGATTCCTGCTCAGTGGTAATAAGTTTCCAGAGGGGCAAACTATTTTCACAGTGAACTGCTTGGGATTGGAAGGCAACATCAGCTCTGAGAACAGTATTTTCATTTTTTAGAAAGTTATCTGGGGAAACATGAACTGATTAGTGGGAGGGTGGAGGAGCACAGACACCACACCAACAACGAAGAAGGCAAAGCGCTACTAACTGCAGGGCACGAGGGGTGGCTGTGAGTGGGCTGTGGGAGGTGGCGGGCGGGGCTGAAGGCTGCTTCCAGAGTGACAGCGCTTGCCAAGGGGCAGGAAAGTGAGTGGCTGAGTATGCTGGCTGAGGGGGTGTTTGAGGATAAGCAGAAGGGAAGAGGTGCTTGGAAATTTTCAAGGAAGAACACCAAATTCGGACTTGCCATTTTGAGAATCCAAAACCCACAATCTGGATAAAACATGAAAATAAAATAAAAAGCTGGGGGTGTTAGTCTATTTTATTCAGATTTGTGGGTTCTGCGAATGGTAAAATAATTCATTGATAGATTACCTGCCTTATTGTAAAATCTAGAAATAAAGAGGATGATAAAAGTCTGCCATGAGCCCAATGGAGCCGTGCCGCCAGTTGCGCTGAATCTTTATTGACGTGGAGAGCACCATGTCATGAAAAGTACCCAATGGGTTATCTGGAGCTAAAGAAAATTTGGGTGGGATTCACGTATTTTATGCACTGAGATTTACTTCTACTGTCTGTTTGGAAACATCTTTTCCAATTTATTAGGAAACGGTGTGGACCAAAATGAATAATTTCCCTACAACCCTGAGGCAGACCAGATACAGGCAGCCTGCAGCATGGACAATTTTCATCATCCTCTTGCAGTTCTAGAACAGTGTGGAAACCAGGAGAATGAGGTACCTGCTCTGTGGACTGCTGACAGAGGGTCCAGGCTGTGAGAGACTACACTTGCCTCGTGGCTGTTTGCAATGAACAGGGGGTAAAGAAAGAAGAATGTTCAGTCCAGGCAAATAAAGACAAGCTACTAATGAAAATCAAACTAAAAAGGCAGCAAAGGAAAAACAAATCAAATGAAATGATCAGTACCCACGAATTAAGGAAACTGGCTTTTCTTTTGTTGAAGAAGTAAAATTTACATCTCTATGAATACTCATTGAAAAAAATATAAGTTGTGGTACCACGGTGGGCCTATGTCCCCCCTACTTTTTATAGTAGAAATACATGTAACTTTACACTGCTGAAGAATCTCTGTATATTTACTTACAAGAAATATAAAATGTACTACTATGCTATATCGTATTATTTCCAAATACTTTACATACTTTTCCATCTTTTAGAACGCTGACACAGTATTAAAATTCGTGGTAGATAAAAATGAATGGTCACATGAGATTCTCTTTTGTAGTGATGAAACTCAACCAGTAAAATATCCAAGCTCAAGGAAAGCTAAAATTTGACTTGAAAAGCCAGTATTCCTTCACATTCTTAAACTAGGATCTATAGGAAACTAGTGAATGTAGTAAAAAACAATTCTAAAAAAGATAATACGTTTATCAGCAGAGAACGTGCTTACAACAAAATGCACAAAAGAAATCAATCCTACAAACTAAGGAGAAATGGAATGAATATAATCATAAAGCCAGACCAAAAAAACAAACAACAAAAAAAAAACAACAAAAGAACAAAAAAAAAAAAAAAGGAAAAAACAAAAATCACAAGCTTCTAATTACACAGAGAAATCAAGGTATAGAGGGCAGCAGGGGTCAAATTTGTTTTCAGTTCCTCATGGTGTCCCAGTGAGGCACCCCCACCTCAGCAGTGCGGGGAACTGAGCTGGGTCATTGCCATTTCAGGGGCAGCATTGCCAAAATCCCTCAGGAACACCACTCAGAAGCTTCCTCGCTTAGGAGTCAACAGAACCTCCACTTGTCTCATCCCCTCAAAGGTCTGGTGGATGCTGGTGGCTCTGCCCACCTCCGCAGAAGCACTGTGCTAAGTGGCAGCCTACCTTTGTCAGGTGGGCACAGTGGTGGCGGTTTGAAGGAAGGAGCTGCCAAAGGGACAAAGGAGCACCATCATAGAAATGGACACTTGAGTAAGAAAAATAATTTTTCTCTCTGCATACCAGCCACCCATTAAGTCCTGATTCGTTTGAGAAACAGAACTTCTATTTTCCATTGCTGAGCAGATGCTAGCAGAGTGGGCGAGGCTGGGCAGGCGCACTGCCCTACATGACCGCCCTCCTCTGGGGACGGCTGCTGGGAGGGAGGAAAGCCTGTGGGTGGACCTTGTGGTCAGTAGAGATACTGTCACTCTGCAGTGTCCCCTTCCCTGGGCCAAGTGAAAATGGCCAGTGCAAAGTTACCGTTTTCTGCCTGTTTGGGGTGCTTCTTCCCGACGCAGGGCTCACGGATCCTGAGGTGTCTAGCTCATCAGCAGAAGACCAGGAAGACAAATCCTACGTGGGAGAAGATTCTTGTAACAACTCCCTGTCCCAGAGCCAAGGGGGCTCTGCAATGCCCAGTGTATTCCCCATTCCACCCCCATCCGGTCCCATAAACCCACCACAAAAACCAAACCATTCCTTGGCAAAAATGGAATCAGATAGCTTCAAGAAGAATGAGACCTAATTCTTCTAGGGTATTGGGATTTCCTGGCTGTAAGTTTGGCCCTTCTGGAAAATAAAACTATAGTTTTCGTATTGCTCTGTTTCACTTACAGTGTTGTTATTTCTTATCAACGCAGAAGTAAATGAGTTGCCATGGGCTTGGGAGGGGTCAGAAGTTTGCCTGATAACTGCAGGTCATTCAGGTTGGAGAGAATCCAACTCATTGGACTCAGAAACTAAAGCTAGTCATCCAAAACTCTGCCTTTTAGCATTAGAGAAATTGTATTATTTCTGGAACTGCTGCTACCCGGGATCGACTGTTATATTCCTGTAGAAGGGCAAAGTGAATATTCACAACTGAATACATGGAGTGTTACTGAGTACTGCTGAACCCACAAAAGCCATTCTCAAAATGAACAATAATTATCATGATGCAGTAGATTTAAGAAAATATATGAAAACGTAAATGAACAGAGGATCATTTTTTATAAATTCATTACTCTATATGTAAGGCAAATTCCTGCCTTAGAGGTGCTGGATACAAAATTCATATGCAACACGTAGTTTGCTGTACCACGGACGTGCAGCTGAGAGGGGTGAGTTCTTAAATGAGTTGACTGAAATAAACCACCATAGTACTGGTGCTAACGGTAGTTTAGTAATAACAATTACAAGAGATCTTCTAGAATTAATGGAATCAAAAGCAGAGCCCTACACTAAAATGTTATGCGTCTACTTTTCTATTCTGAGACAGGACTACTTAGAGTGATGATTGAGAGGTGACATTCCATTCGGACAAGTTCTGTATTCAAAGTCTTTCTAAAATGAATGAAGATGATACTTCTTTGGTCTCCTGTAAGAACTGTGGCACCCTGAGAGGTGTCGAGAGCTTACCTGCTGACTGCTTGACATGTCTAATAACTTCTCCAGTTCCTTGATATGACGACTGACCTCCTTCAACAGAAGCTTGAGCCGATTTCCAATAACATGGACTTTCTCTTTGGCTTCTAAACAGTCTGTGCCTTCAGCATTCACCAGAAGTTGACAAGACATATCTTGCAATGAGGTCACTTTGAGCTGGGACTCCAGCAGTTCACGCCTTATTTGCTATGTATATAATAAGAAATAGTTTTCTAAGAATGTTGGGTAATTGGCAAAAATTCCAAAAGTGCGGAGTGCCGTCACTGTAACTTAGTGGGCAGTTAGAACACCTGAGCATTTGCGTGTGGAGCTCATACACTGAGCAGCCACGGCCAACGTTCTAATCCTGGCTCTGTCAAAAATATTCTATGAAGACCCCCCTGACCCTCTCTGATTTCAGTTTTCTTAACTGATGCTTGGTCCATAGAAAGTATTAGAAGGTTCACTTGGTTAATGTATATTAAAGTACTTGAAAAATAGAGCATTGTATGAGATATAAAATATCTTTTAAACAGAAAAGGAAAGCATGAAAATCTAAATATAGCAAAACTCAAGCCTGTATGAGCAATCTCTGAAAGCTTCAGGGTGGTTCATCACTCACGACTTAATGCCAGAGGTCACGGTCAGGGAGAAATGCAGTTGCACAGCTATTTCCTCAGGTTTCTAAGACCCTTCTGGTATTGAGTTAAAAGGCACCAATTCTACAGCTTAGATTAGTGAGTATTAAATGCTAAGACATTTAAAAAAAACACAAAAAGCTACAAAATAGCATAGCATTTTCTCCTAATGGAACTCAAATAAGCTTCCTTATCTTCTATAAAATCATTTAAATTTACTGTCCATTGTCCAAAGATGCTTGTATAAGAGTCTACACACTAAATTTCCTTTTGAATTTAGTGCTAGGAAAAGTTTCTCCCTCCTTAAGAACTGGTATGTTCTCTGTTTGTCAGATAAGGGAAATAAGCTAACTTACCATGTTGATTTTTTTTTTTTTTTTTGGTCATAGCTTTTGGAAAACTTGGCACTAAAGTTCATGTTTAATCTGGTATAATTAATTCCTCTTAAAAGTTCTTAATTGTCTGTATTTCTAATAGTTCTACTGCCCTTTTACTATCAGCCTTCAAATATACTTTGGGGACATAGATGTAACACATAAAGTTCAAATTAAAAATAAGTATGGTTCACTGAAAAGCTGCCTTAATAAACACAAGGTAATTAAGCTTAGGGACATGTGAGAGTTTTTACAACCGAGCAATGACTTTAAAACCAGATTTGAAAGTGAGCAGATGTCATTTTTCCATGAGTGTTTGCTTCACAAAGACCAGAAAGCATAAGGAACGTTTAAAAATGTAAAATAGAGACTAGCACAAAAGGTAAAGAAAGATTGCCATCTGCATTTGTTTTATGTAAATGAAATGCAGCCCTGCTAAAGGTGACTGGAGGCGGCCAGAGTTCACACATCTTACTATAAGCTGTTTGTGATGGTCCTGAAGAATCTCTGCATCAAGGTTGGGATCAACAGGGACGATTTCGTTTTTCCTTCTGTCGATGTTCTCCAGCATGAGAAGCAAACCATGACTCATTTCGTGGAAATCCTACAAAAAGACATAGGGAGTTTAAAACAGCGGCGGGTAATATATTTCCCTTCCCCTCACAGCTTAAATTTCTAATCTTTCAAATCACTACCATTTGCAAAATACAGTTTTTTAAATTTCGGAGTTTTAGGGGGTACACATGTTCTGTTTACATACTTTGCTTTTGTACAGAATGAGTCAAAGTTGTAAGTGTTCCCTTCACCCGGACACTGTGTACTGTACCCAGTAGATGTGAATTTCCCCATCCCCTCCACCCTCCTCCACCCAGCTTGACTTCCACCAAGATTCACGTATTGGTTGGTCAGTTAGTTCCCATCTGGCGTTAAATACACGTGTGTGTTTCTACATTCTTGTGATGTTTCACTTAGAAGAATGGTTTCCAGTTCCATCCAGGTTGTCACAGAAGATACTAGATTATCACCATTATATATATATATCTGAGTAGTCCTCTGCGGCATGCATATGCTACATTTTATCAGCCCATTCATGTAGGGTGGACACTTGGGTTGTTTCCACATCTTTGCCATAGTGAACTGTGCGGCTATAAACATTTGACGGCAGGTGTCCTTTTTATAAAAGGACCATTTTTCTTTTGGGTATATATACATTGATTTCAAGGTCACTTCTTCCTTTTTGAGGAAGGCAAAGGTGCTGTCATAATGACCTGATCGTGAATTTACATTCTTACCAAAAGCATCTAATTTACTACTTGGGGGGAACTTCAGACATAAGGAATTATTATCAAAATATTTTATTTCTGAAAAAAGAGTTGTTATACAGTTTAGAAGGAGGCAAATCTGCTCCCCTCTCTTCTCTGTGTATTCAAATCTTTTCATCCTTTAGGTCCAATCCTATGTCCCCTTCGTTCACTCATTCATTCATTCATTCATTCAACATGAAATTACTAAAGACGTCCTATGAGTAAGGCACTGTATTAGGAGTGTAGAGGTGAAACAGTTTCTTGGGTACCTGCTTTCAAGGAGCTGTTACTCTCAGGACATATATAAATCTGAAGAGCAGCCTTTAAATCCTTCAAGATTTTCCCATGATGCCTAGAATATGACCCCAACTCCCTGTAACCAGGTCCCCGGCCACCTCTGTCATCTTTCCCATTACTCCCTGCCTTGCTAACTCTGCTCTGGTCGCACTAGCCTCTTTTCTATTCTTAAAGACACTAAGCCTTTTCCTGCTTCTGGGACATCTCATTGTTGCATCTCCTTCATAGTGACATCCTTTCAGAGTCAGCTTAAAGACCCACAGAACTCCCTGACTCCCCTCCCAAAGTGGCCTTCCTCATGGATGACTTTTATCATCCCTGTCTGTAAGCTCCACGGTCAACTATGCACTTGCAATTTATTGGTCTTGCCATCCCCAACAACAAAAGTATTTTGACAGTAGGCTACGCTCTAGCCAAAGGCTTGGCACGGTAGCTGCCCTACAGTAGACACTCAGCAAATAATTATGGTGTAAACTGATTAATAAATATTTGGAACGTTTAATGTTAAGAAATGCCTGTCTGTGTCCCCAGTAACTATTTGCTGAATGAATGAAATAAATGTCAGGACTGAGATACACTTGGAGGAATATGGAGGTTTCCTACCCTGATCACATGTACAATTTCTTCAGAGAAATGAAAAGTTTGGGCAAAAAGTTTCTCAGATTCTGACACTGGGGAGCAACTGCATCCCTCAGGACTCCACTAAGCTGTGTGTGTCTGTGTGGTTCTGAGTCACCGCCCGCCCACCCCTCCACGGACCTGGCACTGCATCAGCGCATCCTGCAGCAGGTCCCGCCACGCCTCCAGCAGGCAGCACACCCGGTCCCAGCGCCCGTTCATCTGGGACAAGCGATCCTGCAGCTCCCGGCTGCTGTCACTGTCAGCCTGCGTGAACTCGGAGCTGCAGAGGTTGATGGAGAGGATGATGGCTTTGCGGTGGTCCACAGCTTTCTGGAGCTCCTGGAAAGAATAATAAAAAAAAAGAGCAATCAAACAAGCACAACAATGACAAAAGCACAGAGTTTCAAAAGAGTTAAACAGAGTTTAAAAAGTATTTCTTGGTCAAACTCTTCCATTCACTGAAAGAGAACAGAGGACTGATCAGTCTTCAGAAAGCATGCTTATGTTTTTTTTTTTTTTTTTTTGTGGTTTTTTGGCCGGGGCTGGGTTTGAACCCGCCACCTCTGGCATAGGGAGCTGGCGCCTTCCTCCTTTGGGTCACAGGTGCCATCAGCACGCTTATGTTTAATAGACGACTGATCAGTCCTCAGAAAGCAGGCTTACGTTTGCCTTCCATCACTGCCTGTCTGTACTTGGCCAACTGGGCCCAAAGGAAAAATAAACATGTCATCATAACATAAATAAGTAGTTTAAATCCTTTAAATTTTTCACACATTTGAAAAGATCCATCAATTTAAACTGTCCTTAGGCTCAGTGCCTATAGCTCAGCAGCTAGGGCGCCAGCTACATACACCGGGGCTGGGGGGTTCAAACCCAGCCCAGGCCTGCCAAACAACAATGACAACTACAGCCAATAAATAATAAATAAATAAAACTGTCCTTAGCAGGATGGTTAGGTAAGAGATGGAGGGCGCATCCCACTGAGAACTATGCGGCAGGTGGAAGAACTGGACAAACGCTCGATGACATGAGTGGATCGAGAGAAAACACGGTGTCACCTGAAGAGTCAGAAGGGGAATGGTGTGTGGCGCACAGGAGCATTCTCACGTGCAGACACACATCCTCATTTTTATAGAATACACATCACCCATGAATGCCTGTTAAGTACTCCAGAGTGAGTGTCATGGGTTTGAGGAATGGCATTCGAAAACCAGCAGGAGGTGAGGGGAAAGGATGAAGCAAGTGAAGGGGAGTCTTTTAGGAAACACAGATGACCCTGCATAATGAACTAAGTAAGTCATGTCATTGGTGCAACCCCCTGCATGGAGGGCCAGCCTCCATCAAACAAAACAAAAACCTGGCTTTGACAGTTTTGATTAACAAGATACCCGCACTTCCCCTCCCAGTGTCACAGTCTCAGTCCAGTGGACCAATGGCACTCAGTGGTGAGCCAGCTAAGAAGGCAGATTCCAGGGTCCTGGGTTCCAGATGTTCTGAGCCCACAGACACAGTGGCCCACAGGCTGAGAACACGCCCTATGCCACTGGCCACATTTTTGCGATGGTAAATAGAATGAAGAGGGTATTTCATGAGCTGACCAGTTTAACTTGATTTCACCAAAAAAGCAAGCAACTGATTTTTGACTTTGTGCATTTCCAGAAAAACCCAGAACTCAATTCCAAGAACTTGAGCACATGATTCAATATTAAGATGGAAAATCTGGGTACTGTTTAAACATCCCCAGATCCAGTTAGGGGGAGCCATCCTAGAAATCACATCTACGCAGGCTTCATTTTCTTATAATTTCTCAGTAGTCCTGTAATGTTCCCAACTTGTCTTAATTTTTTACTTTTTCATGGGTTCTTAACATGCTGTGTTATAGGCCCAACCACAGAGACATCATAAGATCAAGAGATATTGTGCAAAATTCTTGGCCATCCCACAGATTCATTCACAGGAAGGGCCAGGCAGGGATGCAGAGGAAGGTAGCTTTTGCTTATTTTGCTGACTTTCAAGGTCATAGTTCTCTGCCCTGATCTTGCTGAGCCCTGCTTAGCATTTGCTTTGTCAGTTTTTAAGGAATTTGGTTAGAATGCAGTGCTGCCTTCTTTTTTTTTTTTTTTTTTGAGACGGAGCCTCAAGCTATCCCCCTGGGCAGAGTGCCATGGCATCACAGCTCATAGCAACCTCCAACTCCTGGGCTCAAGGGAGTCTCCTGCCTCCGCCTCCCAAGTAGCTGGGACCACAGGTGCCCGCCACAACGCCCGGCCATCTTTTGGTTGGAGCCATCATTGTTGTTTGGCGGGCCCGGGCTGGGGATACGAACCCGCCACCTTAGGTGCCCGTGGCTGGCGCCCTAGCCGATTGAGCCACAGGCGCCAAGCCGCAGTGCTGCCTTCTTAGAGAATAATTTAGGAACTCTAAGGGAAAATGCGTTTCATAATGCAGACACTGTAAACTGCACCTCCCATCCAAGGGTAACTTTATCCTAGAACGTGCAGGGCGGCTGCACAGACCTTCTATAAAGATGCCGTTTTTGGAGCATCTACGGGAAAGAGTCATTTCTATGTTTGAAAATTTAAAAGAACACAGACCCAAAAAGCAAGCCACAAAAACATCAAACCAAAGTAAATAGTATATACCAAAACCATAGAAACAGAAAAGCAGCACACACTTAATCCCCAGCCCGGAGGAGGAGCCCATTTTAATGTTCTCCTCACAGTGACACAGGTCCTGAGGGGTTTGAAAAAGAGACTGAGCCCTCACACCAGGGGATGCTTACCACAGCCTCCATATTCTAATGCATTTTAGTAGCGGGGTTAAGCAGGATTTTTAAGGCCTAGGGCTGGAATATACTCCCCAGGCCAAGACAAAATCAAATGTAAATATCAGATGTTCCACCATAATGGTGTATTTCACCATAATTATTCTACAGTTTTGTTGTGCTGTGTTTATTAAAGGAAAAATTGCTTCTTGACAGATGCAGTGACTCACTGGCACTCTGGAAAGCTGAGGTGGGAGGATCACTTGAGGTCAGGAGTTTGAGACCAGCCTAAACAAGAACCAGACTCCTTCTGTACTAAAAATAGAAAAATTAGCTGCGGATCAGGGCAGGCACCTCTAAACCCAGATACTTGGGAGGCTGAGGCAGGAGGATTGTTTAAATTCAGGAGTTTGAGGTTGCTGTGAGTTAGGCTGAGGCCCTGGCACTATAGCTCTGATAACACAGTGAGACTCTATCTCAAAAAAAAAAAAAAATTCCTTTCCACACTACTGTAATCAATTTGGGGAGTTTCACTATTTCAAATGATTTCACTGGGTCTCCCCCAAATTCACACAGATAAACTCTCAGAAAAGATTTCCCTGTGGCTTTGGATACAGACTTTCAGGACCCAGGTCAGAGCTGTATGCCCCTTACAAAGAGTTTAAGTAGGTCCCAGAGGTGACTGGATGTTTCATGAAACTAATGGTTATTTAAAGACCAATTCCTTAAATTATAGGTGATTATTTACAGGTAGTCAGTTCTACAATGTGATCTGCCTTCCTGCCCTTGAAAACCACCTGTAGGGAACACTGGGTTTGGGGAGGCTGGGGGCTGCAGGGAATTCTTGCTCAGTTTTGTTATGAGCCTTCCCTGCTGCTGAGTAAAAGGGCTGGAGCTAGAGGCTCCTTCTGAAGAGGTGTCCACTGGTGGCTTACTGTCTGTCCCGGGCAAGGCCAGGGGCAGTACCTTGAGCTTCTTGATTTGGAGCTCGATGGCCTGGATGTCGGTGCTGAGCTCCAGGCGCCGGAGCCGTTCCAGCTCCTCCTCCGTGTCCCCCAGCCAGGCCCAGATGCTGTTGAGGTCGGAGTTGAACTGCTGCCACTTCTGGAGGTTCTGCTTCATCCTCAGCTCCTTGCTCAGCGCCTGGGCCTGGATAAGCTCCCACCGGTCAATCACACCTGCCGGGACATGCACAGAAGGCTGATGGCATTTTCTCCACAGATGAAGCTTCGAAAATCCTTTCAGTATACTGTGGGGGCTAACTTTGAACCAGGTGTCCTCAAACTACGGCCCGCGGGCCGCCTAGGACATTTATCCAGCCCACTGGGATTTTTGCCGATGCTGCCCGTCCTGCTTAGCAGCCAACTCATCCTGGAGCCTGTAGTCCAGCCCTCCAATGGTCTGAGGGACAGTGAACTGGCTCCCTGTTTAAAAAGTTTGAGGACCCCTGCTTTAAACAGTAACGAAAAAAAAGTAATTGTACTGGGCATTTCTGGTTGTTGTCATCTGGAAATAACACTTATATGAGTGTAAGGAAAGTGTTTTTCCTACTTACATTTCTAATGTAATAGACTAGAAAAATTAGCTATAGAACACTGGGAAGAGCTCTGCGCAGTCAGAGTGGACATGTGCAGGAGGCTGTCATTTGGTTCTAGGTTTCTCTCTGCAATAGGCCCCGGGGCACACACATATAAAAGGCCTGACTACATACAGCAGGGACAGTGTATGGAATAAATGAAACAGGAGGGAACCCACCAAGGACGGTCCTCTTTACCTCCCTCTCCTGCAGGGGGAGTCATGGTAACTTGGAGAGAACTCTCAGGACAGAACAGTGCAGGATGCTAACCAGCCTAGTGGAACTTGACCGTGAGGAGGTGCTTCTGGGTCTCCCGTTTCCCCGGCGCCAGGCACTCACCAGCTGTTTGCATCTCGGTGCTGTGGAGGTTGACAAAGCCGGGAAGGCTCTCCTCCTCCTCTTTCAGCTTGTGCTCCAATCTCCTCACCGAGTCTATACTGCCACTGCATTCCCCGAGGAGTTTCATCTGTTACACACAAGACACAGGGCCGGGTCACCAGCACCCTTCTGAGTGCCAGAGCTTCTGGGGGAATCTATCTTTGGGGCTGTTTTACTTTTCTGGGCCACTTGACTAAAAATAAGCCAAGTTCAAAATATGCTTTTCAAACAGGTGAAACATTCATGTATACAAAAAAACGATGACTTAAAACATTCCTTGCATGCCTCATTTTGCAGGACAGGTCCTCTAAATTTCCTTTGAATTCATGAATCAAACCAGACTGAACCGATCTGGGACTTAAAACCCAGCCCTTAGATGGCAATGCAGTAGATGCTTTTCTGGCCAGTTGCTCTCTCTTTCTCTTTCTTAAACAGAAATGTGGGAAGGATAAGTATTACCACAATTCTCATGGGAACATTTTTGCATTAAATAATTCAAATACTTAAAAATAGAGAGCAATGTCAAAGCCAGCTGTTGTCCAAGAAAACTTAAGCAATATTTAATCGGTATCAAGGGACTAAATTCTAAAATCAAAGAGAAAGTTTCCAAAGCCATTTTTAATATCATGCACAGTAGCCAAAAAATTAAAATAGCAAATCGTTTCAAGGTACTTTTGCTGTATGAACTTTCTAGCTCGAAGGCTGCAAAGCCGTTAACAAATCGCAGTGCTATTAAGTCACTTTGATTACTTTTGATTGAGGTTAAGTGTAATCCTAGTGATGTCAGCACGATCAACATAAAATTATATTATGTGCATATACTTTTAAAAAGAGGCTTTATTATAATAGAAGTTGGTATAATTGGCCAAACTGGGCAGGAAACAAACTCAGGACTGATTTCTCTTCTGTAATTCTGAGGATAAGGACATTGACATATATGGTTAGAACAGTTCTCTGGTTTCAAAAAGTAGTATGTGTGAGTTGTAATTAAACTTCAGGAAATTAATTTTACTAAGTAGTCTTTGGGATGTGAAAAAGACTGAAACAGGGAAGAGATGCACTTTAAAATTCACTTCCTTAAGTATGTATGGCAAAACTGGTAGCTTTTGGAAAAAAATTATTTGGCCAATAACTTGAGCGAGTACTGTTATGATAGACCTTATGATCCACAGCCTTCAGCTGCATAAATAGAATCGACTTGGTGATACACACGTTGCCTTGCTAGCTTTTCCCCAAATCGCTTTTGTTAGTCAGTTTTGTTTTCTCCAGCATGAGCGAACCCAAGAACAGAAGATAAAAACATTCCCAAAGTCATTAAACGAATCAATAAACCCAGGAAAAGAACTTTAGAAAACCACATGTTAGTAATCTATTAGCTCAAATCTGCTGCTCCAAGGATAACAGTGCCCAAAATTATTCATTGAATTTGGAAAAGTACCTAATGACTTTTGAGAGCCAAAACTTTTTTTTTTTCTTTTAATTAAAAGGATCTCCCTCAGTGCTCAGTGTGAAGGAACAGGCTGACCACTGCAACACGTTTCTAGACCTAAAAACAGCCCAGTTCTACTCAAAAGGTAACTTAGTAACTGGTTTTTGTTTTGCACATCCTTGTTCACGAGTTCAAGGGCAGAGACTTCATAAAGACCTCTTGCTGCAGACAGACCGTTCCTTGTCACAGAACTGTGGTTTCCAGGGACAGGTCGGGAGCAGGATGGTCAGGATACTCACGTAACCTTTGTAGCTGGCGTCTAGCTCTGGCCCCGTGGGGGTTTTGCTCCGGATGATATTTTCGGTTTGCTGCATCTGGAATCGGCTGTCATCCAAGGCTTTGCCCAGTTGTCGGATCTGTGACTCTAAGGCGCTGTGGTCCCCTGCAGTGTCAACCATAACAATCTTTACCAGACATTCTGCTTGGCTTATTTTCAAGCTGGATATTCAAGGAAAGGTTTCAGTAGTGATTTGAGGTACAGCAGTGTAGAAATGGCGTGTGTGGGGATAATTATAAAGCAAATTTAGTACTATCATGCTGGTGGATTAGACATTTAAATGGCCAAGCTGATGAATGTGCCCGGTTAAGAGCCTGAGCAGACAGGGCGTTTCAAAGAGGCTCTTAGAATCACTTCTGAACAACCTCTGCATCCATCTGCTGCCTCTTTCAGGGGATCCACTGATAATCTGAATGTTGTCAACTGTGCAAGCCCTTCCTAAAAATCGGCAGTGGTGGCTACCGCATCCCAGTAAGGAGGAGGCAGTTACTGCCCAGGCTCTTTCTGCAGTCACTTAGCCAGAGGAGGAAGAAACACCCTCTGATCTCTCTCTGTGATGGTGCCACTGACAGCCCCACCACCTGCTCCATCATTCACTTAAGGCATGAATTCAAGTTATCCGAGAAAAGAGGAGCTTGGAATAGATACTTATGGAGGTATCAAAGTAGCAATGACTCGCTTTTATCTAAAATCAGAAATAAAACTGGGAGAACACTAAGATTTCAGCATGTCTACCCAGGCAGGCTCTTACCCATAGCCTAGAATTCCTGGCTCATACTCTCAGAGTGGTAATACGTCCCTGCAAAATTATAGCGTGCGTATATACGTATTAAAGTGTTTGAACTGAACGTTGATCAGAGTGGGGCTAGCATAGGGTGAAAGCAGAACAAGTGTTAGTAAGCTTTATTACATTTCTTTATTTTGAAAAGAAACCTTTGAAATATACGTAGGACAGGTCTCTCACTAGGAATCACTCAGAAAGCCATACTACTTTTCTTTTTTTTTTTTCTTTTTTTTTTCATACTACTTTTCTTAACACTACTTTTTTTTTCTCTGTCCTTTCCTTTTTCTTCAAAAACTGAGATGTGAACTAGACACTCCAGGATTCCATATCCCATCACTGTGTTCCAACTCTACCCTCCCCCCACTTTTCCCCAAATCACTGACTCTGAGCTAAATTTGCTTAGTGTGACCCAAAGCAACACTGCTTCTGTTTTTCTTTCTTTAATTTTTCTTGTTTCAGGAATAGTTCGGTCCTTAAAGGGAAACCTAGGGCTCAAGATACAGTG
The DNA here is from genome assembly GCA_963574575.1 of Galagoides demidoff. NCBI lineage: Eukaryota > Metazoa > Chordata > Mammalia > Primates > Galagidae > Galagoides > Galagoides demidoff. Next base: position 64,286 of record CAUYQV010111229.1, read on the forward strand.
GGCTACATTTTTCATTTCAAATTATTTTATGAGACAAGACTTCTTAAATTAAAACTGTATGTATTTTTAGAGCTGAAATCTGGTCTCACCCCTTGCCTTACATGGGCTCACTGAGATGAGGAGGATGAAGCAGTGGGTATGCTCAAGCTCACTCACACAGGCTAGTGGACTTGGGGCCAGGACCTGCACCCTGATTCCCCAGCCAGAGGTAGGTCTGCAACCCAGCAAAGTTGGTGCTACCACAGCCAGGGGGACCACTAGCATACAGAGAGGCTGAGGACTGAGGTCTCCCTCCTATATTCCGCTGTTAGTGGGCCTCAGAGGTCCATCTCACTGAGACCATTACCATTTTACAAGTTGGAAAGTTATTTCACTTGACTTGACTAGTGAAATCTTTTCTTGGTGTTGATCAACTGTTTTTTCTAGGTCTACCAGTCAGAGAGGAAGGTTGTGCCTTAACATGCTTGAGCCATAAAGCTGTGAGAGGTACAGCAGGGGTGCTGAGAGGAGGCTTGTTACAGGGGACAGAGGGAGGGCAGGAGGGAGGCCTGCTCCAGCTTTTCACGCCTACCAGTGGTATTTTTGATCGAATTTTCTGTGAGTTTTATATAGGCCTCGGGGCTTTCAGGGATCGTTACATCTGCAAAAAGAGCACAGTCTAAGTGGACAGCTAAGTTCTGGAAACCCTGATTCCCTTGAGGCAGGAAAATAACTTTCCTAGGGAAAAAAAGAAGTTAGTCATTCTAGGCCCACAGCTCTGGAGCACACAGAGGGAGGAGTGTGGGTCTGCTCACCACAGGTTTCCTGAAGGGAATAGTAATAAGCACTCATGGTCACTGAGTGTTTTATGAGCCAGGCCTTAGGATAATCACTCACCCACGGGAACCCTTTCTGAGTGTGTTATTCCCATTTTTTTTTTTTTTGTATATAAGAAAACTGGGGTCCAGGGGATTTAAGTTACTTATCCAAGTTTAAACAGCCAGTTAAGTGGCAGAACTGAGAGTTCAACCCCATTGGTCCTTTGAGCAGCCCTGTCCCATAATCTTTCTATGTGAACCACATATGTAATTTTAAAGGTGTAACAGACACATTAGAAAAGTGACGAGAAACCAATAAAATTAATTTTAACACCATACTTTCCTAAACTGATAACGTATCCCTTAGTCAAAACATGTAAGTAACACAAATGTTAATATTTTCTGTTTTTCCTCTGGGCTAAGTCTTTGAAATGTGTGTATTCCTGTAAGTGCATTTTCCACACGCAGCCTGCCTCCATTTGCACAGTTACATTTCAGTGCCGACTGCCCCCTGTAGCCAGTGGTTACGTACTGAACCGCGCTGGCCCAGATGCCACATGGCTGACTAACAGGCTCTACTGTAATGAAAACACAGAAATGAGGGCCAGCATTTTATTTTTAGAACAGCGTCCTCTCTTGGGAGTCCAGATGTGAACCTAGATGTCCTCTGAGAGAATGCACGGGATGCATTTACAAGGGCCGCAGATCAGCCTCTGACTATTTATTTTGACTCACTTCCCTTGTTCCTCGTTCTCTACCCCTTGTCTCTCTGTGCTGCTTGGTTTTGGTCCTTCCTGGTCCCCTTTCTACACTTCTCCTGTGGCATTTCCTCCACTCGCTCCAGGACAGTTACCATTCACACGTGGGGCCCGGTGCTGGACCGTGTGGGTAATGGCCTGACGCCCAGTGCTGAACCGAATGCATCTCCTGCGGGACTCCTGCGTGCGGGTGTTCTGCAGGGATCTCAAAGTCAGGATCAACAAACAAACTCCTACCCTCCCCTGACTGCCAGCCCTGCCTCCCTCGGCCAGCTGTATCACACTGTGTCCTTCCTCTGTGGTCCTTGGGCCCAGAACCTTCTGCACCTTTCACCAAGATGCCCAAACCAGGAAATCACCTCCATCCCAGTTCAATGAATCATTACCTACAGTTTTCTCATGAGTTCTCACATCTCTTTCATTCTTTCTATTCCCTACACTGCTTCCTTAGTTGAGGCCTCCATCCTACCTCTCTGTCTTGGGTTATCAAACATTTCATTTAGACTCCATCCCCCCAGTATGCTCTCCTCCCTGAACATGAAAACACACGTCCAATCTCATCACCTCCCTGCCTGGATCCTGCCGCGGCTCCCTCCCCGTGCCTTCACAGTAAAAGCTAAACTCCGGGATGAACAGGCTGCTTTATGACAAGGTCCTTGTCTGCCTTTCCAGTCTCTACTTTGTCTACTCCAAGACACCCAATCGACAGTGTGGTCATTCTGGATGAACTTTAGATGACCAAAAGCAGGGAGACTGATCACAACACAGGGAGGTCCTCCCCCTTCCTCCTTAGAACATTGCCGTGTCCACTTGCCTGACCACAATTCATCCTTCTGGTCTCTCTCTGCTGAAGCCTGCCCTGAGCTCCAGGCTGGCGGCGCCTGTGCTTCTCTGCCCCACACGTGCACTGCTGTCCTGGCACCACATGGTTCACACAGTCTCTTCTAATTTCCTCACCTGGGGTGTGAGCCCTTTGAGGAGAGGAGGAGCTGCACATCTCTAGTACTTAGCAAAGAGCTCGTCATCTAGTACTCTAAGTAGGTGTGGAATAAATAGGGAACAGTTGGCCACGCCAACTTTGCACTTGACAACACATTTATGTCCAGGTGTACACTTAGGTACAATTTCCCTGAATGGGAGAAGGAAGCTGATTCTCGGATTGCTGACATGTCCCCAGGGCAATATGAATTCCCTCGTATTCTCACTTTGGCAGGGCTCCAGGAAAGGCTTCTTCCTACCTGCTAAGCCAACAGCGCCTCTGAGGTAGAAATCTTTGTCCTCCTGACCCTCTTCGTCCTCAGAGGGGAGGGTCCTGGACACTGCAGACTCCAGGTCCCGACTGAGGTCATAGTCGTGATCCCACTCCAAGGGGATGGAGTCCACACTGGCCGGGGTGTCTCGCCCAGACCGCTCACTCCGTAGGGGCTGGGCGAGCGACAGGGAGGGGTTGGAGGAAGGCTGCGGGGACAGCATGCTGTCTGCAGAGCGGTCGTGCCAGTGCAGGTCCGAGAGAACCGCGGAGTCTTCCAGCTCCAGCTCCCTGTCCGAGAGGTCGTGCTCGTCGTCTGGGAGCTGGAAGGCAAGTCAAGCCCAGCCTGTTACTGCAGCGGCTCCACCTCTCGGCAAAGGTCAGTGTCCGAGCTTACCTGGACCACTTCAGTGTGGGGACAACTCTGAACTTTCTATGAGTAAGTCAGAACCTTTTAAAAATGTCTTATAAATTCATCTATGTAAAAGCCTGTTTCATTACTGGTAAAATGGGAATAATACTAAAACCAACTTTAAAAAATAAATTTAAGATTAAGCAACAATGTAAGAAAGGCAACTTAGTACTGTGCCTGCACACAAGCTGCAGGACGGCTCACGTCAGAAACAAAGAAAATTGCTGATAGAACCACTGCTTGTCCTTTTACTTTTATATTGAGTTACAATATATTGGATCATGGAAGAGTCCAAATTTTCTAATAATATCTCTTCAGATGAGATGTGATCACGGTAGTGAGTAGGAAAATAGAAGACAAAAATTCACCTAAACCTGGCCAGCCACAGTGGCTCACACCTGAAATCTCAGCACTCTGAGAGGCTGAGGCCAGAGGATCTCTGGAGCTCAGGAGTTTAAGACAAGTCTGAGCAGAAAGAAAACCCTGTCTCTACTAAAAACAGAAAAATTAGACAGGTGCCTCTAGTCCCAGCTACTTGGGAGGCTGAGGTGGGAGGATCGCTTGAGTCCAGGAGTTTGAGGTTGTTGTGAGCTAGGCTGAGGCCATGACCTGGGCAACAGAGGGAGACTCTATCTTAAAAAAAGAAAGAAAAAAAAAGAAATTCACCCACACCTAATCTCACCAATTGAGCAATTATTATATTGCTCTTCATTTTCATCTCCTTATTTCTTCTAAAATTTCTTTATTTTCCATAAAGATATGGGCCAAATACTCTTCTAAACTCCCTCTATATATTAGTTCATCTAATGCTCAACACAACCCTTTCTACAAGGTAGTTGCTGTTATTAAGCCAGTTTACAGTGCAGGAGACCGAGGCAAGAAAGGTGAAGTAACTTGCCCAAGGTCACAGAGCCATCACACAGCCAAAGCCGGGACTGGAACCCAGGCCCTCTGGCAACAAAGTCTGGGCTCTTACCCGCTATACCAGCGGTTCTCAACCTGTGGGTCACGACCCCCTGGTAACAATGAAAATACATCGCGGCATTAGGAAGGTTGAGAACTACTGCACTACACAATGCTACCTAATTCCGCACAGTTAATCCGCTTTAAAAACAACGAAAACAAGTCACTGTTACACACGGGCAGGCGGATCAGTTTCTTGTGGTATCTCTCCACGCGCCCGAAGACCTCCTGGCAGTACCGGCGGAGCTCGTCCAGTTCCTCCTCGATCACCGCTGCGTCCAGGGGCTCGCTCTTCTCTATCAGCTGCTCTCCCTGGGAGATTATCTGCTCGATCTTATTGTGGTTCAAAGAAATCTCCTGCTGGAAGGCCTAGAGAGGACAAACCTCACGTGATTCTTTTTTTCATTGCCCGCATTGACATAAAATAATCACAATATACCTATTTTTCCTTACATTAAAAGCACCACGAAGGGAATATTTAATTTACCATATACAGTGACAAGCCAAGAGGCTATTACCTCTCAGTAATAAAAAATGTTAAGTCAGAACAGGAATCACAATGGAAACGACAGAATTGCATAACTAGAAAAGAACCTTTGGCTAATTTAGCACTACAGAGGGGGAGGGGGAGGATAATAGGAAAAAATATTCAGACCCATCGTAAGTTGTAGCCCTGGTTACGGCCGATGAAAGCAAAGGCAATCGATACACTGGCACTGAAATACATCTAACATTTTAAAGAACTATTCTAAACCTTTTAACATTTAGCTAATGCTGCCAGATCATACTCCACGCATGACTGACAGAAGTTATCCAAATGACGGGGCCACAAATTCTTCTCAGATGATTGTTTTGTTGTTTCAGGACCTAAGCAAGGTATAATTATAACCATTTGAAAAACAAGGGATTCGGGGAGGATTATTTCAACTTATTCAAATGTTTCAAAAAAGTTAAACCACCGGGAACAAGTTTCAGACGATAAATGTTAATTTAATACAAGAATAAACTCTTAAGCAATCTAAATTATCTTATAAAGAAAGCCCTCCAGGGGAGAAAGGAGGGTGCAGTAAGTTCCCTGATCCTGCCAGAGTCCAGAAGGCAAAGACTGAACTACCACTTGGCAAAATCCTACTGAAGGGTTTAAATATTGATTTGCCTGTGAGAGGTCTGGAGAGAGGGAGCCGGGGGCGGGGAGGTGTTGGCACAATACTAGCGTTTACCGTCTTAGAATTTCTTCCCTCCTGAGCGTCTATGATTAAGGGCAAGTTCCTCATTGTACTATAACAACCAAAAGGTTACGGGAATCCCAACCATTCTTTTAAAAAATCCCATCAATTGTGGTATGAAGATTTCGTAAGCTGCCTTGAAAATTAATAAGCTGTTAAACACTCTCCTTTTTAGGAAATCCTCACATCTACTGTAAATCTTTTCTATTCAAATTTCTAGCTGGCCACTGAATTTGAGTTATATAGTGAAAAATATAAAACTTATTTAAGATTAATCTGGCAACTAAGAATATCTCAGCAAAAGATATTGCTTTGGAACACGGAGGTTGAACAAACTATTTAAAGCTGCTATGTATTGTTCATTAAAAAAACAAACAAAGTCAAACACAACAGTAACAAAAGAAGATCCTTAACACCCTGGCGCAATCAAGTTGATACTTAAAAGTATAATAAAAGGTTATTTTATTTTATTTTTAATATCTTTTATATTTCCTGAATATTTTTGGACAACCAAGAACTAATCTTTCAAAAGAAGACTTCTTTACTACGTTCTTCCCCCAAAAGTCTACAAATCCTTTCATTTTCAGACTATAACTTGAAAATTAATATATGTTACCTTGAGTTGCTTGATTTTAGCTTGAACATCACACTCAGAAAAGTGTTCAATATTAGTGAGCTGCAGGTCCATCTCTGTCAGCCAGACCAGAATGCTGTCCCTCGCAGTCTCAAACTCCTCACGCTGGCCAATAAAGTGCTGGACGGGAGAGAAAAATAACAAACATTAAAAAGTCCACACAGGCCAGGCGCAATGGCTCATGCCTGTAATTCTAGCCTTCTGGGAGGCCAATTTAGGTGGATTGCCTGAGCTTAGGAGTTCAAGACCAGTCTGAACAAGAGCAAGATCCTGTCTCTAATAAAAACAGAAAAAAAAGCTAGTTGGGTGTTGTGACAGGTGCCTGAAATCCCAGCCACTTGAGAGGCTGAGGCAAGAGGATCTCTGTAGCCCAAGAGTTTGAGGTTGCTGTGAGCTATGATGCCACAGCACTCTACCCAGGGTGGCAGAGTGAGACTGTCTCCAAAATAAAAAATAATAATAATAAATAAATTAAAAGAGTCCATGTAAACATGACTGACATGGCACAGTCAATGCCAGTGTTCTTCTGGAAAGTCATTTTTTTCAACAAGCAATGGGCGTCCTCCATCCTCTGCCATTTCACGTCTCCCCCACACCCTTCTGCCATTCCCATCTTACAAAATCATTGAGATTTATGCCCCAATATTGCATTCAAAAATGGCCCAATCCTCTCCTCCAGGCCTCTGAGTTACAAACGAGGCAAGATAAAAACCTTGAGTCTGCGTAAGATGGAGGTGACACGCTTCTGCAAGTTGTCCCATCTCTGGTTGCCTTCATGAACCATCTGTTTCAGGCTACCGGCCGAGTCGGTGCGATTCTCTCTGGCCAGGCGGCGGTACTGCTTGTTGATCAGCTCCAGCTGCGTCAGGCACTCGTGGACCTGTCGCTGAAAAGCCTAAGACCACAGAGAAGGACACTGGTGTGGGAAGCAGCCCACATTCTCATCAGGAGGGTGGGAAGTTACATGACTGCAGACAGAGGGAAGGGACAGTTTCTGGTGACAGTGGCATCCCTTTACACAAGCAAATTTAATCAGCATAGCTTAGGGAAAAAAAGTGACTGAATCAAAACATGAAAGAAAATGGGGAATAAATAAATGCACAGACACAGAAATATAATGTGTGTATTACATTAAAGTACACATAAATAATTATATTAATATAATTATTTTAAAATAATTAACAGCCCGGAAACAAATTTTCCTATAACACGAACCATTACAAAAATATAAATGTGCGTGTATTTCTGAAATGTGTGTTTGAAATGTTCAATAGTTCTGGTGTCGCTATTCAGAAAAGACATCCATAATGGCACTGTTGTTTGTAAAATATGTAATTTCCTAAAAATCTAGAAATTGCCTCACTTCTGCTGCTGTTAAGAAAAAACCTTAATCGACTTTTTGCAGAAAGCCCTCTAAAGAGAAGAGAAGCTATTATGAACTTTAAAAAGAACAAGAGCAATTTAGTAAATATAAGTAATTTTATATTTTAAAAAGTTTGGGCTGGGCTTGTAATCCTAGCATTTTGGGAGGCCGAGGTGGATAGCTTGCTTGAATTCAGGAATTAGAGACCAGTCTTAGCAAAGTGAGACCCCCGTCTCTATTAAAAGTAGTAAAATTAGCCAGGTGTGGTGACAGGCGCTTATAGTCCCAGCTATTTGGGAGGCTGAGGCAAGAAGTCCCTTGAGCCGGGAGTTTAAGGTTGTTATGAGTTAGGCTGAGGCCATGGCACTCTATCCTGGGCAACAAAGTGAGACTCTGTCTCAAAAAAGAAAAAAAAAAGCTTGGAATATGCTCTATTTCTTTTTTATTGTTCCTATGAATAATTCACAGTTTTGTAAACCATGTTAGAGCTCGTACACCACCTTGCATGGAGGTGTCTATTCACTTTCGAAGACACCCCACATGCCCTATTAGATGCTGAAGGTTAAGTACTGTTTCTGCTTTTCTCCCTCTAATACAGAATAGCCGTAGCTTAAGGATTATTTGGCTAAAATTAAAGCAAGCTCTTCTTTTCAAATTCATTCATATGATTTATGACTTATTTTTATCCTAGTATTAGACAAAATTTGTGTAATCCCCCAACTGGACAATACTCATCAAATCCCCAAATTCTGTTTTTCTTGGCTTATCATACTGTTTACACGCTACTACATTTCTGCCTCTTCAACAGTTTTCCTTCTGGGAGTTGCTTTAAGAGACTTCATCCTAATGAATCCTGTCCTCTATCCTATAAAACTTGAAGTTATTTCCCCAGCAAGGAGAGTTGAAATTTTGCCATTGCTGAAAGTCAGCGTATGTGTTTGCCCACTGGAGGGAGGGTACGGTACCCGGGGCCAGCCCCCCAGCACCCCCAGACCCGTCCCAAACATTCTACAGCAGAATGAGCCAAAGACTGTCCTCAGGCAAAACTTATTTCTATTTCTATCTCTTAAGAAAATTAACTGAAAGATTAATGATAATGATTTATTTCTATCTCTTAAGAAAATTAATGATAAATGATAAAACAACTCATCATAAAAGATGACTATGTGGCTAACTTTCGCTATAAAATCCAAGGGCCTAAAATAGCATCAAAAAGGACCTGATATAATCTGCTCTGTAGTATAAGCCAATTATAAAAGGCTTTAACCTTCATGAGGCTGAGCCTGTGATGAGACGTGGTTCTGCAGCATTTCCCCTCGCACCCGTTCACATCGAGATGACCTGGAATCTACCGTACAGTCTACGGTGGCTTGTTACTACAAGTGTTCTAAGGTGGAAACTTTTTATGTAGGAAATCTTTTCTTCTGAAATTAAGGGATATAATTGCATATAAATCCATTCATAACTCAGAAAAAAAAACTCTTACTTATTTCATTTAGTACTTGAAAGTCTTTTTTTTTTTATTAAATCATAGCTGTGTACATTAATGCAATCATGGGGTACAGTGTGGTGTTTTCATATACAATTTGAAATATTTTCATCAAACTGGTTAACACAGCCTTTATGTCATTTTCTTAGTTATTGTGTTAAGACATTTATATTCTACTCTTAGAATGTCTTTATAAGTTCATGTATATATGTATATATAATCTTCATATAAGTTCTTCATATATATATATCTTAGAGTATTAGAGTGGCTGGGCACCGGATGGTTCCGGCCTATAATCCTAGCACTCTGGGAGGCTGAGGAAGGGTCGGGAGGGGTCCTTTGAGATCAGGAGACTCAGACCAGCCTGAGTAAAAATGAAACCCTGTCTCTACAAAAATTTAAAAAGTCAGGTGTTGTGGTGGGTGCCTATAGTCCCAGCTACCAAGGGGGCTGAGGAACTGGTAAGCCCAAGAGTTTGAAGGAGCTGTGAGCTCTGATACCACAGCATTCCACCTAGGGTGACAGGGTGAGACTGTGATATATATATATCTTAGATTTTAAATCCCATAAAAACAAAAAGCAAACTTCCTGTTTCTTTTAACAAGCCTCAGTAAATGCCCTGTTATCTCCGGCAACATAAAAATGAGTCCAGCTGGATTTGGCTGGGGCAGAACTGGCCACTGAGAATGATCAGAATGAATCCAAACTGTGTGCTCTGCCTATCAGTGGGAATCAGAGGGAAAAGAAACTTCAGATGTAGAAGGGCCCACTTTGGGCTATATGTCAGATCCCCTGTGAAAATGAGAGGCAGCTGAGAAGTTGAGTTTCATCATATCACACTGACAGAGTGGACTAGAGATTGTGCAAACAGGCGAAGACTGGAATCAATCATTGAATGATTCCTTGCTTTAGGAGTGTAATTACACTACTGCTATTTTTATCTCCGTGTAATTGAAAAGCCTTGGTGACTCGAAACTAGAATTGCTTTTCCCTGTGAAATTAGAAATGGATTATAAGGAAAACATTTTATTCCATAAAATAGAGCCAATTCGGTTTTATCAACGATCATGTATACAAATATGTATGATTATATACAGAGTGTACTAAAGTTCATGTGCAATTTACTATGTTAAACTATTTTAAATCGCACATGAGTTTTATGTCCACCTTGTGTGTGGGTGTGTGTATTTATTTATATTTGGGGGAGTCATGATTCTTGTTTCCTAATAGAACTTTTCATCATTACTACATTATTTGTAATTCTTGATAATCTTCAATTTTTAAAATAAACATCTCTTTTCTGCCCTTCTTTGCCTACTTATGAAGTAATAATAAAAATGGCTACAAAGTCCTCAGCCAGCTGTTTGAACAAATAATGTGTAGGTGAACAGTTAGTTTATGCTCGAGAATGCCAACCACCGGCTGGCTACTTTTAATACCAAAATAAAGATTAAAAACTATGGAATTATAAATCACCTCAAATGTCTTTAGTTCTTCCTTGGCAACTATGTAGATCACCCCGGAAGACCTGGGGAGAGCAGCTGTCCTTTCTGAAATCTTCAGCCAATCTTCAAAACGAGAATAGTCATCCAGAAACTTCTGCCACAGTCGCCAAGTCTCCTCAATTCTGAGGCAGAAAAGGAGAGGACAGATTCTGATTATTGGGGACTGTTTACGCTCCTGAACCCTTCCTGACGCCTGCAGCAGCACTGAGGGTGCCCAAACACACAACTGTTGGGCCCAACAATGACTGTGCCCTGGGCCACACTGACCAGAGAGAAAGAGAGACAACTGTTTGAGCTAAACTAAAACAGCTGTGTGTGTGTATGTGTTCTAAAGAAAACATGTCCCAGGGCTCTGGATTCTGAATGAGTCAAAAAGAATCTTGTAAACACATTACACACGCAGTCCTGGCTGTGTGCAGGGGAGTTCGGAAGCATAGCTGACACGCTGACAATGCACACTCCAGCCGGTGTCCACCAAAAGGAAACTGAGGTTTGAAAATCCACTGCGGTCCAACATCAAACTCACCCTGACAAAGTCACCCTATGACAACAGGATGAAGGTGAAGCCTTCTGGAGTTCTCTGGAGAGCATGATGATGGTGTGTTTTCAGTCATTATGGTAACTTTACAACACCATGGCTTTTCAAAGAGCTTAAATATAAGTAATGCCTTTGTATCATTTAATTTTTAATAAACAAATTACTATTTCATAGCCACAAATTCTGTAATATCATGCTTGTTTCTTAAGGGTATATTTTAGTTTTTCTATATTATATTTTAACTGTTAGGTCAAATGTAATCTGGCTTGCTTTGTTTATATACCTACTTATTTTCCTAAATAAATGTAGGCAACAGCCAATTTGGGAAGCCGGGGCTCTTTCTGGACCCTGTAACCATAGGAAATAGTGACCAATGGGCACTCTGGGCTATTTCTTTCTTCTTCTAGATCTTTCTCTTCCCTAACTGTGTGAGCCCCACTGGCTTACTTGAGCCTCCGTTCCATGGACATAGCACAGATGTTTCTCCACCGCCGGTCCAGGTTTCTCGTGGCCTGCTGGATGGAGTCACACTCGGCGTCAGTGGCACAAGCGTCACAGTCGTGCAGGAGGACTTCACAGAGGTTGAGAACAGAGGCGACACCCGTGCTGTGCTTCTCTATGTCTCTCTGGAGTTCCTGCGGGGATGCAACACGCTTTACTCAGACACTGCACGCGTACAGATGAGCGCCGCTGAAGCTGTGCTCACCAACAAATGGCGGTGCCGAACCTCGACAAACGTGTCATTGGCTTGAATGCATGAAGTTTCTTGAGCCTCCTTTATAAAATCCAGCAAGCTTGGATGTACGAGAAAAAGGGTCTAGAAATATTTTGGCTTTGTGAACAATGCCAAAATACAAACGGAACACATGAAGTAGAATACGTTAAGATAAAACTAGCTTCTTTAATGAAGATGAAAAATGAATCTTGCCCCAGATTCTACTACCCAAGTCCACCACTTCCACCCTAATCAATGGCTGAGAACGGTCATCCCTCAGTATCTACAGGGGATTGGTTCCAAGACTTCCCATGGATACCAAGATCCATGATGCTCAGGTCCCCGATATCAAATATTATAGTATTTCCATACGACCTATGCACATCCTCCTATATACACTAAATCATCTGTAGATAACTTAAAATACCTAATACAATGTAAAGGTTGTTGTACTACATATTATTTAGGGAGCAACGATGAGAAGAAAGTCTGTACATGTTTAATACAGAGGCAATTTTTTCCCCAAGTATCTTCCATCTTCAGTTGACAGAATCCACCACAGACAGAGAGGGCAGGCTGTAGGTATGCACCTGCTAATGGCTGGCTTGAAGGACTAGGATTTGTACTCCAAAGATCTGTACATTGTTTTAAACAGTTAATTCACCATTGTTAAAAGGTAATGGGGTTATCAATGGACATATGGATAAAGAAATTATGATCTATATACATATGGAAATGGAAATATATATAATGGAATAATATTTGGCCATAACAAAGACTGAAATTAGGCTGGGCATGGCGGCTCACACCTGTGCTAGTACTTGGACAGGCCAAGGTGAGAGGATACTGGAGGCCAGGAGTTTGAGGCCAGCCTGAGCACATAGCTCTACCAAAAAAGTTAAAAAGCACGAGCTGGGTGTGGTGGCCCAGGCCTGTAGTCTCAGCTACTTGGAGGCTGGAGGATGACATGAACTCGGGAATTTGAGGTTGCAGTGAGCTCTGATGATGCTATTGCACTGCAGAAAAAGGAAATAAAATTATGTCACTTGCAGCAACATGGATGGAACGGGAGGTCATTTTGTTAACTGAGATAAGCCAAGCCCAGAAACCAAACATCGCACGTTCTCACTCATATGTGGGAGCTGAAAGTTGGTCTCCTGCAGGCAAAGAGCTGAATGATAGAACCAGCAGCTGGGGAGGGTGTGTGCGTGGGGGTTGTGAAGGGAGGCTGGCTGGTAGGTACAAACATTGGGTTAGATAGAAGGAATAAATTCTAATGTATGGTTTGGCTTGAAATGTCCCCCAAACAGATACTTCAGGGCACCCCATTAAACAGTCTCTGCATGTAATAAAATATCACCTGCACCAGGCACGGTGGCTCACGCCTTTAAACCTAGCACTCTGGGAGGCGGAGGTGGGTGGATTGCTTGAGCTTGGGCATTCAAGACCAGCCTGAGCAAGAGGGAGACCCTGTCTCCACTAAAAATGGAGAAGTTAGCCAGGCATTGTGGCACATGCCTTGTAGTCCCAACTATTCAGGAGGCTGAGGCAGGAGGAACACTTGAGTCCAGGTGTTGGAGGTTGCTGTGAGCTATGACGATGCCAGCACTCCACCCAGGGTGTCAGACTGAGACTCTGTCTCAAATAAAATAATAAATAAGCTCACATGTATCCCACATCTATGTAAAAATGCTATATCAATTTTTAAAAAGTGTAACAGAGTTTAAGAGATCTCATACTATCATATCTCATGCCGTCAGCAGCTTCCTCAGAAAGAAATTTTAACTGTAGGAGAGAAATAAAAAAAAAATTATGATAAAAACAAAGCATTATTGAATTTCCCCAGAGTCCCAAGTCCTTGCTTGTATGACTAGAGTTACTGAATATTTTTGACATTTGAGGAGCGTAATATGCTGTGAATCTATTCCATTTCTTATATAACTTTCTGTTTTCCTGGAATTAACAATCCCTCCTCAAAAGTTAAATGCTTACTTCTGCCCCTCACCTTCGGAAGTAATAAAACCGCCCCAAGGATGAGGTAAGCCCGTCAGGTCATCTAGTCCAACTGCTTATGCCCTGGAAACGTCCCTCCCAGAGCATGCAGCCACCTGCTCCACTTGGACAGGTGCTGGGGACACTGCAGGGCAGCTGTCGTGGGGCCGTCCCTTCACCTCTGTCCTGCCAATTCCCTTTCCCTTTCCCCAGAGCTGAATAGCACCTTTGCTCTCATTTTAGTCTTTGGGGTCTGCATCGCACCTGTCACTAGCTCCCTGAAAAATAGGTGCGTAAGAGGTACACCTTCAATACATGAAATGGCAGATATGTCACTCTAAATCATCAATATTTTTCTCACCTTTCTGAAAGCAGCGTGACGTTGTCTTCTAGCTTCCAGGGTTGCTTTCGAGAAGCCAGATTTTATTTTCCATCCTAGAAACCTTTAAGGTCTCTTCAGCCCTCACTTTCTGCTATTTTATAGTGTGGTACCCTGGGATGGTTTTGCCTAAATTTTGGTTTTGTTCTAAATTTTCCTGGGTACTTGTATGGCGCTGATGATCTGGAAATGTATGCTTTTCATTTGAGAATGTTTTTTTACATTGGTAAATTCCTCCTCTCCATTTTCTTTATCCTTTTTATTTTGAGGAGGGGTGACCTTTATAGACTTAGGTTTTGAAACTCTTGTATTAATCCTTAAACTGCATTACATTTCTCCCTTATTTTTCACTTATTTACCATTGTTTTATTGGGTGGGAGATACTCCTAATTAAGAAAACTACTTTAAAAAATGGCATCGTGTCTTTTATTAATGCAAAATCTTGCATTTCTATGAGGTTTTCTTTTTTCTTTTTAAGGCTTCCTCCTCTCTGTACAATGTGTTTCCTCTGATTCTTCCTCTCATTTTTTTTTCCTTTCTATTTATTTTGGTTTTTCCTTTATTGGTAGAAGCTTTAAGTGGTGGGGATTCCTGCTTAATAGTTTGGAGCGAGTCAGCCACTTACATCTGCCCACGCATTCTAAGGCCTGTCAGCCACCAGGCCTCACTGTGGCTGATAGACAGAGGGCCGGCCTTCGTCAGGTTGCCATAAGTCTCACTTCTTGAGGTATTTTCTTTCCTCTAGTCAGTGTCTCCAGGGAGGACAGCTCTAATCTCCCGGCTGGGTATAAGCCTGGCGACTGACACTGTGGGGAGTAAGCTGGGGAGGTGGGGCAGGTGGCCACACCACTTGGTATAGAGCCATCCACTTCACCTCTCTATTTTTTTTTTTTTTTTTTTTTGAGACGGAGCCTCAAGCTATCCCCCTGGGTAGAGTGCCATGGCATCACAGCTCATAGCAACCTCCAGCTCCTGGGCCCAAGCGAGTCTCCTGCCTCTGCCTCCCAAGTAGCTGGGACCACAGGTGCCCGCCACAACGCCCGGCCATTTTTTGGTTGCAGCCGTCATTGTTGTTTGGTGGGCCTGGGCTGGGGATTTGAACCTGCCACCTTAGGTGTATGTGGCCGGCGCCTTAGCCGCTTGAGCCACAGGCACCAAGCCCACCTCTCTGTTTTTAACAGGCAAATCTGGCCTTGCTGGTAATCCAAACTCCTTCTGGTTTTCCTTCTCCAGAGAACCATCTCCTGGTCTTCTCCCAGGGTGCATCAAGCGGAGGAGTAGCCTGGCTCTCTGGGCTTGGGGAGGATCTGCCCGTGTACTCCTAACGGAGCCTTCTGAGCCATATTCCCCTTTACAGTCTCTAGACTAATATTCACGTCACCTGCTCTTCATTTTCTGAGTCTTGGAACTCTGTGGCATGAGCCAACTCTCCCCGCCCGCCCTCCTGCCGACACCATCGCTCATTTCTCCACTTTCTATCTTCCAGAATTTCAGTGGAGCTCTGTCAGCTCTGCCATTTTCTCCCCTGGTATCTTCGCCACAATGGGTTTGATTTTTCTCTCCTATCATTTTATTTCAGTTTTATTAGTAGATGAGGCTATAATGCATGTGATCAATTTGCCATATTTAAGTACTTAATTGATTTTGGTGCATTTTCTAAATTAGAGCACTGGCCACAAGCATTTTACTCTTATCACTGCTAACATCATTACCATGTTCTCCAGAAGAATTTGGGGAGCTGGAAGCCAAGCATGACTCCCCTAGTTCCAGTCAGAATTTTAAACATCGGAGTTCATTAGAAAATTTTAGTTTCATGAAAACTAAAAATTCTCTGGTTGACAAAAAAATTTTTTTAAAGCAAGGCAAATATAGTGCACATTTTAAGATAACTAGAAAATTTTGAATGTTGTCACTACAAAGAAATGACAAATGATTAAAGTGATGAATTACTCCAATTTAATTATTATACTATACATACATACATTGAAACACGTTCTGTGCCCCATAAATATGTACAATTATTTTGTGTCAATAATATATAAATGCTAATTTTGATATTTTAATAAAACCCAACTCTTAAAACTATATTTTAACACCTATTTTGTCAGCTTAGTCTTTCAAATGAATACATAAACTATTTTATAGGATTTTAAAAATAGATGCTGCTTATATTTTCATTTTGTAGTATTTTTTTGTTGCGTCATAAACACATAGATCATGTATACATTAATGTATTTATGGGGTACAATGTGTTGATTTTAAATACAATTTGGAATGCTTACATCAAATGAGTTAATATAGCCTTCGCCTCATTTACTTAATTATTGTGTTAAGACATTTATACTCTATACTTAATAGAATTGACATGAGCCCTTGTAATATGAACCACAGGAATGGTCTCACCCTTTACCTTCCTTACATCACATTCCCCCCTCTCCTCCCATCCTCCACCTCTTCCCTTCTTCATCCTGGGGTATAGTTGTGATTTATCTTTCATATGCAAGTGTGAGTGATTATAAAATGGTTTCATAACAGTACTGAGTACACTGGATATTTTTCCCTCCATTCTTGAGATACTTTACTAAGAATAAAGGTAAGCAAATTGGCTTCAATGGCTTCAATTTAATGGAAGGATTACCAGGGTCTCTATAGAATATGCAAAGATAATCTAAAGGCATGGACTAAAAAGTTTATTTGTTTATTTGTTTGTTTATTTGTCTATTTATTTTTAAGAGGCAGGGGTTCACACTGTCACGCAGGCCACTCCGCATGGCTGGAGTAACCTCAAATTCCTGGGCTCAAGCAATCCTGCCTCAGCCTCTCAAGTTGCTAAGACTACAGGCCTATGCCACCATACTTGGCTAACTTTTTTTAAAAAAATTCATAGAGGTAGAGTTTTTCTATATTGCTCAAGTTGGACTCGAACTCCTGGCCTCAAGCAATCTTCCCACCTCAGCCTCCCAAACAGGAGCCGCCACACTGGCCTGGAGTAAGGATACTTCTTTCTAATGGTGAATTTATGGCGTTTAGTACTGGGAATGGGAGCCTGGTGGGGAGGGAGGTGAACATTTCTTCTGTGTGTCTCTAGGGTCATCCTCTTTTGCTTCACTGGGTTGTCCACAGCATGCCAGTGAGACCTGCTGTCTTTGCTATATACGCGAAGGTGAAATTATAAGTGTGTGGTCTGCAGGTCATCCAATCCTCCTTGCAAAACAATTTTTTTTTTTTAATTCTAAACGTCCTTTGGAATGTATTTGAACTATTAAAAAAAATCTAAAAAAAGTCTTAAGTATACATCATAATCTTGCCCCAAATACTATACACAGAAAAATAAGGGCTCCTTTCTAAGTCTATGATAGCGGGCTAGTGACACACAAATAAATAACCAAATGTGTTAACCTGTCTGGATACATCACTGCAACCCAAACTTACCTACTGTCTTTGAACGGCTTCTTGGTGGGCTAATGACACTAGCCCACGATGGGACAAACATCTTTTTAAGTCAACTCTGTGATGACATGGAACTATTTGCCCCAAACACCTACCTAGACAGAGCCCCCTTCCTCAGCATCCTGCCTAGCTTCCTCCTGACCTTCCATCAAGAATTACCACCTCATGCCCACACCTGCTGCCTCGTGACCTCTGGAGGACAGGTATTCCATAGCTTATTAACTTCATTTCAAATTTAGGTCTTACCTGCTGCTCACTGAGCTTTCTCTGTATTTCCTCTGAGTTGCAG
Source organism: Galagoides demidoff (assembly GCA_963574575.1). Taxonomy (NCBI): domain Eukaryota; kingdom Metazoa; phylum Chordata; class Mammalia; order Primates; family Galagidae; genus Galagoides; species Galagoides demidoff. The sequence goes on from CAUYQV010111229.1 coordinate 82,045, forward strand.
GAGTCATAGACTATTGGCTTGGCCAGCTCTGACTCGATGTGAGCGAGCCACGTCCTCAGGCTGCTCATGTTCTTATCGAGCTGCTGCACGGCCACGAGGGTCTCCTTCAGCTTCTTCACCCTGCGGACAGAGAAGAACATGACAGACAGCTCCAGTGAGACCCCCACCCATGGTTCCCCCATGTGCAGAAGTGAGGGCTGGGTCTGAAGCCAAACTGTGCTGGTCCACCTGGCTCAGCTATTTCTGGCTTTGAGACTCTGTGCAGTTTGCACGGTTTTCCTGGGTCTCTGTTTTATTGTGTATAAAATGGGGATTTTATAGAGGACAAGAGCACTTGTGAGACTTACGTAAGTTGAATAATGTAGGGGAAATATTTACTAATGGATGGGAAATATTCAATAAATATTAACAAATAAACTCCCTACGACTATAAGATACTACAACAGTGACAGAAATCTCATGGTTGCAACAAAAATTATTTCCATAATAATATAATTTATTCTCTTATGAGTTAAGAGTATGTAGTTAGGGAAAAAAAAACTTCTTAAAACATTTCTAACATATTGCCAGTGTATAGATTACACAGCTATGGTTCTGATGTTGACCAAACATGATTCGAGTCCTGTTGAGTTGTATTTCAGCACCTTTGTGGCAGAAACCCAGTTGAAAGAAGAAAGCACACATAAGACAAACCATCAGTGAGATATCACACATGCACTGAAGTAGTCTGAGAGATTATTACCAACCAGAGACTACCTTAAAGGTAGCTGCAGACCTGTTGGATTGTACGCAACAGAGAGAGGGATCCAGGTCTGTACGTATCCAGTTTTCTACCTCTAGAGCCCAGAAGTGTTCACTATATAGCATACTTTTAACGAAAGCCTTTTCCTTTTTTCCCCCCTCCCCAGGGAGCAAGAAAAATGTTTTTGTTTTTTTTTAAAGATTGTCATTCACTTAATAATCATGTGTGGACATCTTATGTGTGAAATACCAAGGACAAAGATAACTAGAACTTAATTCTTTCACTTATGAAATGGGCAATCTGACCAGAAATCTGGACACGTAAATACTGAAACGTAACACAACGTGGTAAGATCCTGACTACAGAAATGAACCAAGTCTCTGGTTAATAAATGAGGAGTGATAAATTCTATCTGGCCATGTTCAGGGAATACTTCATTCCTTGAGTCTTTCTCCATTTGTTAATTTTTTTTTATTCCTTCTACAAATATTTATGGTAAGAGGTAGACATGGTTCGAGTTCACAGAAATACAATGACAACTAAAGCTTCATCCTTTTCATGGAGGAGTTTAGACTTTGATGAGAAGGAAATGAAGAGATTAGCTGCATCTGGAGATGGATTAAGCCAAGAGGAAGCTCTGGCTCAGGAAACAAAGGGAAGAAATGCAGAGATTTTTGAAGTCAATGAGTGCAGTCGTGCTGGGGAGGCTGGGGATAGAGAGGGTGGGGAAGAGAAGTAGAAGAAAGATGAAGAGGTGGGGAGAGATGAAAAGGGTGGGTGGGCCAGAGTTCAGTTATAAAGATGCTCTTATGAGGAGAGGGATAGGGTTGAGCGGAGGTTAAAGGGGCGACAGAGAGGTGACAGAGATTAGGGCCTCTAGGACAAGAAAATTAGAAAGGGCCCTGAAATGAAATGAGGGATTTTGGGTGGGTGTGACCTAGCTACACAAGTATGGGCTATTCCTGCCACAGACAACTTCTAGCCTGTGACACGTGTCCTCTAGCCCATGAATGATGCCCCCACCATAGAACAAAGATAAGGATCCCCAGCTCAGAACAACACACACCGTGGTTGCCACAAACATCATGAGACTAACAGACACGATACCATGATTAGTAAAATAACAGTTAATATATAGAGTTGAGAAGATTGGATTTATGTGACCACTGAGGAAATTCACAACCTGTGAGACCAGGACAGCAGCCTGAAGTTCTCAAGGGAACCAAGGGGAATTCTTACAGATAAATATAGGAGGAATTGGGATGAAAGTACTCACAGGGGTGGACTGCCTCTGTGGGGCGTCTCCCTTCCCTGCTGAGGGGAACCTTTTCCCACTCTCTTGGAAAAGTCTATGCTTATCTCAGCTTTACTTAAACAAACAAACCATAGTTCTTTTTCTGTAATAATGGAGTCCCAGCTGCCTCATTTTCCACTTCCCCTGCTTCTTGCTCTTCCTTGACTCAGCCAAACTTGCTAGTTCTGGGGGTGGAAACTGAACCAGGTCCACTGAATGGCTCAGAGGTGAACTCTCACCTTTAACAGAGAGAATGGATCTGCATGCTGTTTCCAACACAGTGCAACTTCTCCAAGGTTTATCAGCAGAGTAATGATAAGATCGGGTTCTGATACTGAGTATGCAGGTTTGAAATGCAAATGTCCTAGGAGTATTTCAGGAAGTAAATAGAATCATCCCCACAGCTTACATCAAAAAGTCTACACTAGAAAGACAGCAGGAAGGGAGGTGAGGACAGAATTGCTGAATTCCATGATGGGAGGCTGAATTAAAAATGATGCGTTTTCAAAGTGGGGGACTAATTGGATGGTGCTGCCTCGGAGTATGTAGGAGAAGAGCAAGTTCTTGGGATTAATGATGAGTCTGAGCGAGACCAGGTAGAAACACATAGAAACAGAGTTCTAAGGTCCAGAGAGCGGAAGGAATTTATTTATAACGTCTTCTTAGGTGTTGTCCACATAGCGTGGAGGCCCTGAATTTCCTCCTGAGAGGGTATAGTCTAGGAAGAATGAATTTGAAAAGGGTTCCTACAGAAGTAGAAAACACAGACAAAGAAAAAATAATCAGAAACAAAAGAAGAATATTAGGTAGATAGAATTTGGGCTCTCCTAGGGAAAAAGACCAAGGTGGGTGCTCAGCCCTGGAGCTGCCTGGAGCAATTGCCCCACCTGGGAAGAAGGACAAGGGCAGGGCTGCCCCACCTAAGCCCAACACTGAGCAACTAACTGCCACACCTGGAGGAGGAACGCCCTGTGCAACAGGATTTGGAAAGTAACCTAGAGTGATTTAAGACTAATTACCACACTGCTAACTGTCCATCAAAGTAATGTCTGAGCATGGAGAGGGCCCCACCCAGACGGTATAAAATGGAAGCCCAGACCATAACCAAAGCCTTTTTCTCATGACAAGGGGGCCTGCTTATTGTCTCTGGCTAATGGTATCTTGCTCTGTAAGCCCATCTTTCTCTTCCTCAATAAACTTTGTTCCACACTTGCCTTGCTTTTGGTGGATATAGTTATTCTTCTGTCAAGAGCACACCAAGAACTAAGATACCTGCCTGAACCTCAACAAGAAGGTCAGTAAGTGGAGCAGAAAATGAAAGGGTTGGTCAAAGTGTGTTCTCAACGCCACTGCTCCAGACTCACCTGGTTTGCTTCTCATATAAATACAAATTTCTAGACCCCAATCCAGTCCTATTGGATCAGAACCGCTGCAGGGATAGCCAGGGAGTATGCATTTTTAGCGAGCACTCGAGGTGACTCTTATGCATTCTAAAAAATTTGTGCTTTACCAGTCTGCTTTGTCAAACACAGAGCTGTATAGTTATGATGAGGTCTAAAAAGGGGACCCATGGTTGGGCAATTGGAAGGAGTCCCCATTCCTAAGTGAGTCATTTATGGAGGTGGAAACAGAACACAGAGTGTCTTTAGGCTAAGTAAGACCCTTATGGTAACAAAGTAGTTTGTTATTTTAAGAAAGAAGGTAAGTAAATGCAGTATAGAACCTCTGGAATGACCTGCCTTCAAGGAAAAACTGATTTGTTGGCTTTGTTTATTGTAGTTTATTATTAAAATAGCCTGATAATGGTTTTTGGCTGAAAATTCATAAGGAAGAAGCCAGAGAAAGAAGGAAAGGGAGGAGAGCAATCTTAGTGAACACAGACGATGGAGCTCAGTGCATAGGAGGAGGGTGAGGGGCTCAAGAGCAGGGGCAGACAAATTAGTTTTGAAACCCGATGTGGGCAGGGTGTGAGTGGGAGTTTGTGGCAGGGATACTGGTAGTATCTCTCAACTCCCTATTATCAAGTAAGAGCAGTAACCAATTATAGGGACCCTGTTAAGGTCCTGACGTGGCCGAACGTACATGGATTGCTCTAAAAAGGTCATGGTGATAGGAAGTATTACAGCCTTTATTTAAGAGGCAGTTCTGCCTTTAGATCCTGAGTCCTGCCTTTTAGTTTAGGAAATCTTGGCACTTGATTGGCACCGCTCATCACAGGGGTGAACAGAGAAGCGGCAAAACACTTTAATCTTGTCAGGTGTCGACTTGGCCCAACTGAAGATGTATCTTCTTGAACAAATGTCAAAAGTAACATGATTTTTATGACTCTGGGGAAGTGATATATTTGGAGACAGGGATCTGCAATAGAATGTTCTCAAAGATTTACAACTTATACTCAGTCATCAGGTATTTCCTAACTCTGTTACGTTCAGAAGCCAGTCTCAAGCTGGCACAACCAGCAATCCATGTACACTCGGCCAAGTCAGGACCTTAAGAGGGTCCCTAGAATTGGTTATTGCTCTTACTCGATAATAGGGAGTTGAGAAATACTGCCAGCATACCTGCCAAGCCCTAACCCCTCATCTCAGATTGATCTGATATGCTCCTCTGAGGAAAAGACACTGATATGGAGAAAATGTCTCATCATCAAAGTATTTTGGACATTTTCATTCATTTTTAGTTGCTTAAAATTATCATCCCTTCTGTTACTGTTTTAATAAATCCATGTTTCTCTTTTTCATTTTCCTCAAAGCACTGTCATACAAATATCCAAAAAAGCATTTTCACTATGCTCTGATTTTAATAATAATATCTATATTTTATTGATTATAATTATTAATAGTATTTATATATTTTCAGTTTGTAAAAGCACCCTTGGGTACATCATTTTGTTTTGAAAACAAAAAATGTGTGTTTAAAACATTATGTTCATGTTCCACGATATATATTATTGATAGGAAAATAAAATGTGTTACAATGTTTACCACGACTCACATTTCTACACAAGATAAGGCTTCCTTAATTAGTTTCATACATACGAATAGTATACTATCCCCTACTTCAAGGCATTGACCTTGAACAATATTTCCCAGAACTTTCACATACATTCTACACACACTTCTCTCATATATAAGACAAAATTCATTTGGGCATGAGGCAGTGAGGGACAAAGCTTGGGCAACACATTCTACTAGTGACCAAGGCATGGCACAGACTAACAGCCCTGGTCATAATGCCCTGAACTGAAGGGACAGCCTATAACCAATAAACCCACCAGCATAGCACTCAGAATGGCACATAGTATGAGAGGTCCATCCTGGTTTCACCCCGTAAGAATATCCTGCCAGCAACCCACTGCCCTGCCTCCTGTCTTCAGACGTGGTGGGATGTGCGTGTTGACTCTGCTTTAGCGCGGGGTCTTCAGCAACCTCGTAACAGCATCGGGGTGTCACTAGAGAGTACCGTGCTGCTTCCCCCTTACCTTTATTTAAACTCCCTGCTACTATTTATGCACAACTTGGTCCCTTTCACAGTAAGTTCCTTGGGAAGCCGCATCTGTGAATTTTCACATTCAGATTTTTCCCTCTCCTGGCCAGACCAAGCTCAATGCTTTACACTAAGTTGGGCACGATTTAAATGCCTGCTAAACATTAATAATTAGCATTTTAAGTGAATATGTTTATTTAATTAATGTTTTCATTTTCCTAAAACTTACTTGATATTAAATGTATACTTAACATTTTTCCTGTAGGCCCAACATTGGCAAATGGTCTATTTGTCAAGTACTAAAATTTGTTCAGTTTCTTGGTTCAAAACTCACTTACTAGTATGATCCAAAGACTCAAAGGAGGAAGGAATGTGAGTAAACCCTGCTCCACTGGATTGTCTACACTGGCAAAATAAGTTACAGGCTATCTTGTCTAACATGACTGAGCTCCAAGGCAGAGTGCTAGTGTGCAGTATGTCAAGGGTACCGTGACATGGAAATACTTGTTCATACAGTCCATTAGGGATGAATTCCTCTTTCAAACAAATGTGTAAACTTAGCAAAGTCAGTGGGGTGGAGTATAAGTGGCTTTCCTTTCTCATTTTGTAGAAAGTGTATTTTACAACAAATAGCAAAATACATTTTGGGTGTATTTTGCAGGGAGCAGATGTGGGAGGGGGAGGTGGGTAATAAAGGCCCCATATATTTACCGTGGCTTATTAAATTTGATATTTGCTGGACATGAATCATACTTTTTTTAGGAGAAATGTCCCATGTTTTTTCCATTACTCCTTTGCAGGAAATCCCTGGTTAAAGTGTGGCTGTATTTTTTATTTAACTATCGTTGGTAAGAAGTTTAGGCACCATCCCTTTCCCCTTTTGGTAGCATCCAGGATTATAATTCAAAATAGATGCCTGCAGACGTCACATGCCTGAGTAAGTTTAGCAAGCCTGATAAATCTGTAAGTCTCTGCAGCTTAGAGTTCTCCTTTCCCCAGTGTGTATCACAGGCGTTTGACCTTTCTTGAGAAGGATTCCACTTTCAAATCCAATTGTCCAGCTTGTTAATACTGCCAGGAGAATACAGATGCACACACACACAGGTACTTAGACATATATACTCATACGTCTACAAACATATGTTAGATTTATATTTCACTACTTTGTCCTCCAAAGTCATTTAGTATTACTTAGCCATTTTTTTAAAATATGAAGCTTGACTTTATTTCTTTTCATATGGTAATAACAGCAGTGGATGATATTTTGCAGATAAAATACATCACCAAAAACATTTTAAGCTTATTACACGTATCATCACTGATGTTATATTATATTGCCCTGAATAGAGACTATTTGGCATCTGTAACAGTCTCCTGGTATTTTCAAATAGGTTCTAACAACAAATTGAGTTTCTCAAGTGGTGACACAGTCATCTTAAAATAAAACCCAAATACAGGAAGAGGCCAGCGCAGGTACCAAATAATGAATGGTAGGATTCAAAAAAATTATGATTAGCATCCAATCATTTTAGTTACGAATAAACAGTAATCTAGTATTGCAGGTTTCTTGTTGAATAGCTTGGTAACTTGCTGATAACTTAAAAGATAATACCGTATTTTGCCATGTATAATGTGTTCCCACGTATAATGGGCACCCCAGTTTTTGGCTCAAACTTTCAGGAAAATGACTCTCAAGAAAGTGGCCATAACATTCATAACCCCAACCAAACCAAACCAAAACCAAAACACCCAAATTCTAAATATGATAGAACTTAAGCACTCTTGGTAAATCTTATTCATTTGTAGGAATTTATTTGGGGGATGATATGGTAAAAAAAAAAAAATTTAAAAAATTTGAAATGAAAATTCCTGCCATAATTTTATTATGACTAAAAAATATGAAGTGAACACTTGCAGAATGCACTAAATTACTATTTGAGACACAAATGTGTACATCTTGCGCACGTATTTTATAGGCTTTATTTGAGTCAGTGACTGAAATTTACTTAGAAACACAAACAAAAGCAATTCTCTCACACACGTGAAATCTTCCAGGCCCCTGAAACCTGATTTTGATTTAATAAAGGAAAAGCTTTCCACTATAAAGTGATGAACTGCCTAAGGCTGAATTTCAGTTTGATCAGAAGTCCATCCTTTAAATAGCAGATGACTGGGTCTTTTTCTGGCCCTCCTTCCTGTGTCACAGCCTCCCTACTGTAGCCATACTCCCGGCATGACTCACACAGACCGGAGACAACTGGGATACCGAGTTGGGAGAGAGCACTAACCTTTTCATCCAGCTCTGCACAGCCAGAAGAGGCACAAGAAAGCAAACCAACAAATAACTCTCAGGAGTCCATGGCCAACAACCTCCTAACACCGATCATCTCCCCTTAATGTTGCCCAAACCATTCTGGATTACAGCCTCTGGCATCCACTCTCCAGACCCCACGCAACACGAAAGCTATGTACAATGGAAGAAACTCAAGGACAAGCCTGCCTTGTGACATCGCAGTTACAATCTGGGAGATCTGCGTCCACACAGCCGTCCTCTGCCATCCTGGGGGCACGCAGGTCCTCTGTCACCACCATGAAGCTTCCACTTGCAAAACTTAGGCTCTGCAGAGCAAGAGGCTAAATCTCACGTGGGGATGAAAGTTTCCCCTGGTCTGTGTGTAGAAGTATGAAAATGTTCACTCTAGACAAATGTTGGTAGTGTCTGCCAGATAACATGACACTGAGCAGTGACAAGTGGTCATGTTTCTAAATAAAACCTACATTCATTACCATGTGCCAGGCTTGATCTCCTGGAATGTAGGCCACGAGTGTAAGAAGGGGAACAAGCTCAGCGTAATCTGCAAGGAGGAGGAAGCTACCGGTCTAAAGACAGGCTGTGGAAACAGTGCCGGCTGCAGACAACTCTGCTGGCTGTAGGGACACCCAGCTTTTCTTGCAGGCTCTTTGTTACACTGGAAAAGCTACTTGAAAATACCCAATCATTCCAAGGCAGACAAATAAACAAAACCTCCACTAGTGGTAGTAGCAAAAACAGCAACTCTTTTTTTCTTTTGACACAGAGTCTCACTCTGTTGCCCAGGCTAGAGTGCCATGGTGTCAGCCTAGTTTACAGCAACCTCAGACTCCTGGGTTCAAGGGATCCTCCTGCCTCAGCCTCCCAAGTAGGCACCTATAGCTAATGTAGGCTAATTTTTTAGAGATGAGGTCTCTGCTCTTGCTCAGGCTGGTCTCGAACCCCTGAGCTCAAGGGATCCTTCCAGCTCAGCCTCCCAGAGTGCTTAGGATGACACATGTGAGCCACCGCATTTGGCCAAAAAGAGCAACTTCTTTTCTTCTTGGGTTTAATATGCCAGCTGAGTGGCATAAGTAGAAGTTTTGAGGATTGTTTGGGAAGGTGGGAGGGGACAGTAGCTGGTCTTTATCTTTGAATAGATTATTTGTGCATGAAAAATAATGAAGAAATATTATCCCCCCCATGCATTCAAAACCTTTGTCCTTTAAATAAGATGATGTAAGGTGACAAAAATAATATGTTCATTTTAAGGTAATGAAAAAAATGCCCAGATCTATTCATTTACTCACTGGGATTTCAGAAACCTAGTTTTCTTTTGTGATTTTTAAGAGTTTTCCAATTTTTCTCTATTAAGTATATATATTAGCTTCATAATTTAAAATTTATAAAAATCCCCAAATTATTAATTGCTGATAATTTAATAAAGTATAACTAATACTGCTGGTTTAAAATCCTTTTATGATTAAAGTATACACACAAATGAATTATAAATAAATAAATCATTAATGTTTGCTGAGTTCTTTTTTAAAAGGTGTATGTAATGAATTATAACCTAAAAGAAAACCAAAGAATTTGGTTCTGGTCATGTGAATTGATTATTTTTATAATAGACTACTGGAGAAAACACATTTTCTTTATAAAATATATAAAGAAATTTTATGTAAGAAACATACTCCAGAAAACTTAGTACATAAACATATCCTATTGTGAATTCTTTTATGAAACAATCATTCCTCTGATGTATTCTTTTTAATAATCAGAAATGGAAAGATACAGACTTTGATCAAAGGAATGTATTGGGCATGATTTCATCACAGTAGGTAAGTTTGTTTTTTCTTGATTAACATTTAAAAAACCTTGAAATTTTGAAAAATTTTGTCATTATTTTCTTAGATTAATTTTTTTACTTTAGTTTTCCTCATGGGGCTAAGAAGGTTTTAATTTTTTTTTCCATTCTCATTACTGTTAGCACAGTTTATTTATTCCAGTGAACTAAATATGAGGCGAGGCAAGGCTTTAAAGACACAATTACTATAACAACAAGAAACGGCAAAAGTAACCAGGTTGTTATATTCACCAACAAAGAAAACACTGGATAAGTCATAGCGCATTTGTATTGTGTGATTATTTAAAAGAATAAAACAGGCATACCTAGTGTTTAATGGTACAGATGGCCCTTTCCATGCACTGTCTCACTGATGATATGGCAGTTAGTTTAATGAGCATTTTGCAAATGAGGAATCCAGGGCTCAGAGAAAGTTATTCAGTAAGTTCTAGATCACACAGCAGAAGCAGATGGATAAACTCCTGCCTCTTGATTGTCCCTGCACTGTTTCCATCCGTGCTTAGTTAATGCACTCCTGATCCTTACCAGGCACCCCCTGGCTTGAACACCCTTAGGTAATAATACGAGACATAATTTCCAAGAATTAAGTTTCCTTTGACCTCCAGTGGGGGTGGAACTCCATCGACTGAAAGCCTTCCTGAGAGCAGCTGCTGTGGACTCCAGGAAGCCGCCCTGGCGCTGTGTGTCACGGGGGGAGCTGTAAACTCCCTGTGGGATGAGAGCTGACCTTGACTGAGCACGGTCTGTGCTAAGGGGCTAACAGGTCCTATCTCACTTAATCTTTCCCAAACCTTGGCAACTGAGGCGCTGAGAAGATACGCAGCTTGGTGGTGCACAGGCAGGTTACGACACACACCTTGGATGCCCTGAGCCGGTGTCTGGACGTGCAGCTTTACTCTCATCCACATACGGGGCTCTCTCTCCCTGTGTCTTAGAAACCCAACCAAGAGCAGCTGGACTGCTGCGTGCAAAGAGCTCCAGTAGGTCTGCGATGACTATGGAGATCAACTTAGGGACACTTAGACTTCAGCAGAGGAAACCACGTGTACACCAGGGATCACACAGGCTCCCACACAGCTCAGGGGAACGCTGTAAAGGAGAGGCACAGAGAGCCTGCCGAGCCCTGTCTAACCCGGTGAAGAACACCCAGGAGCTGGCCAGGCCCGGCGGGCAGGAGACTGAGCAGGAAGAGAGAAGAAAGGGGGTTTCCTTTTCATCTTTATATCCCTAGAGCAAGTGTCAGCAAACCATGGGTTTGTTTGGGTAAATAAAATTTTATTGGAACACACCCATGGTTTTCTATTTACATTTTTTTCTTGGCTGCTTTCACTCTACAATGACAGAGTGATTGCAACAGAGACTATTGGGCCCACAAAGTAAGGGCCAATAAGTATAAAATATTTATTATCTGGTCCTGTACAGAAAACGTGTGCCAACCGCTGCTCTATAGCAACAAACGCAGTACTTGGTATGCAGTAAGCATTCAATAATCTTTTTTAAAAAATGACATTTGTTTTTATTTTACTTCTGCAAAATATTGAAGGGAACTGTAATAAATTTGCAGATTAAAAATAACCGGTCGCAAAAGACATCCAATCGTATGATCCACATGTGTGAACTATTCAGAACAGGTAAACACAGAGACAGACAGGTGGACAGCAGTTTCCTTGGTCTGGGAGAAGTGGGGAGGACAGAGAGAAAGCAAGCATGACTGATAATGGGTAACAGGCGTTCTACTGGGCAGTGAGCAGAATGTTTTGAAATGGACTGTGACATAGACGCATAGCCCCACAAGTACACTAGAGATCAGTGAATCACATATTTTAGACAGGTGAGTTGTATGACATGTAAATTATATCTTAACAAAGCTGTTATCGATAAAAACAAAACCAGAAAAACCAAATAACTACCAAGCACTTTTGTTTGGGTGATGGGGATTTAGGGTTAGAAGAGGGAAGAGAAATTTATTCTATTAGAAGGTCGAGTTAACCAAAGAATAAAAACAAATAAACAAAACAAAATTTAGAACAGAGCAAACAAGCTGAATCTGGCCTTCCTAGATACAATGAAGACAACAGGAAATATTAAATCATTCACCGTCTATTGTAAGGGGAACCAAACAATGAATGGTAAAGACAAATGTACTGCAGTTTGTCCTGAGCTCTAGAGGAACTGCTGCCTGGCTTCACGGACAAACGTTGAGAGTGGTCTCCTCAAAGGCAGGCTTACAGAGTTAGACTCACGCTTCCATGGTGGCACTTTATGTTGACTCCTGATGAAAGCCCAAGGCTCGGAAACGTTTTTAGTTGCCTAGGACAGTGCTGAACACTAGAACTCTCTGAGCTGATAAAAATGTCCTGTGTCCTCACTGTCCAGTGAGGCAGCCACTGTCCTGGTGCGGTCATTGAGCTCTGGAAATGTGGCAAGAGCAACTAACTGTAATTAAAGTGTAATTTAACTTTCTTCAATTTCAGTTAATTCAAATAGACTCCGTAGCTAGTAACTGCTGTTGTAGAGCAGATGAGTAGAGAGTATGACGTGGATCGTAGAACACTGTCCACTGAGCCCTCAATGTCACCAAGCAAGTTTTGTTGCCCTAAAAAATTGACAATGCTTCGTGATACAGTTAGTTTAAAAACTCAAAGCTAAGTATAATTATTTTGTACGCAGAACGGTACGATCTAATCCAACGGTGTGATATGATGTCGACACTAAAGTATGTATTCTATTCGCATGCATGTAATAGGGGTTTTGTTTTTATTCGTTTGTTTTTTGTCCTTTCTTTGCCTCTGTGATCAAAAATGAGAAGATAGAGTTCATGCTACTAGCTGGGAAGATGTTCACCTGGAAACACGATCGTCTTCAAAAATAACCTTTCCATTCCCACCAGAGCGCCCAAAATAGCATAGAAATACCAGAAGGCACACAATAGGTTATGGTCTGTTTTAATGAATCACTGTGGAAAAAAGTTGCAAGAGGCAAGAGTCATGAATGGGACCGAATCAGGAAACCTAATACTGCAGCTGGCCGTTCACAGCTGAAGATGGGTGCGGGGGACACTCCTGCCGTCTATGCACTAACGAAGCATTGGCAAACAAGGAGACAGAATGCGCGTGTGATGGGGAGTGCCTTGCAGGAGAGGCTGCAAGTGAGATTATGAATCCACGGTGGCATTAAACACCAGGCCAACCGAATGATCAGAACATCATCTGGTCTACTTTGGAAGGACACCACGTATACAAAAGTCTCCCACAGGGGTTGTATCTATGCACAGTGACGCTCTCAGTAAGTGGAAACATATGTGAGCATTTTAGTAGCTATAGTACGAAGCTTGTGTACCTTATAAAGATATAATTGATTCAAGTTTATGAGGAGGTCCTTTGGGAAAGTAAACTAACATCTAGAAAATTCTCGCTTGAACAGTGGACAAAAATGTTATAAATAAATACAGCTTTGAGGAGAAAGCACCACACTCATTTGCTGTAATGCTGGCTAATAGCTGGGAATGCACTAGGCTACCGTTGCGACTCGATTACATTATGCTTAATTTAAAATATCTTTGACACGGTGCCTCCCTGTTCTCTACACCACTGAGCCACTAAAAATTAGAAAAGAATATTAACCAGCTCAACTGGATTACACAGAAACATAAATCAATCCATGAGTCATACCTAATTTGACACACAAAAATTCCAGGGGGTGTTTACCAAGTGGGCAGTTTCCCTAGGGATATTTATAGCACAAAGGTCTTCAATTTCTTTTCCCGAAGCAAGATTTTGTTATCATTTTAGTGGCTGAGATGTGATACTGAACAGAGCATTCGATTTCTAAAGCCTACATCTATCTAAATAATTAGAATAATCAAGCTAAAACGTTGTTTCCATGTTTTCCACAGTGCCTTTACCAGAGCACACACTTAACTCCTTGTTTCATTTGATTTCGTTTTGCATGTTTATAGTTCTACCTTTGGATGAAGGGGCCTCTGGGTCTCTCATAATTGCCGTCACATTGTTAGTATTTTACAAAGGATTTGGAAATTAGATCAGCAAGATCAATAATAGAACCTTTCTTCCATTTCATGGTATTCTGAGAGGGCAAAGGAATTTCCAAACCTAACAGGTAGGAGAACATAGTGGACTCCAGTGTCATAGAGTGCAGACTCTACCACTCAACACAGCCAAGTCCAAGGGCATGCCTAAGCCTCAGGCTTTGCATCTGTAAAATGGGTACTATAATAACAATGTCCACCTAGGGTGTTACAATGGATGAGAAGATGCAAAGTGTTCAATAAATGTTAGCAATAAATATTGAGAAACATTTTAGACATTAATATACACTGATTTCACTTTTGTTTCATTATAATCTCACCTTCTTGAGTGAAGACACTTTTTGATAATTTTCTTATAGAAAAAAATATAAAAAATATTTTCAAAATCAGCATCCTGAATTGCCATGCCCATATGTCATTTTAGTGCACACAGTATAGAGGGCACTGTTTCATGTCCACCCTTATTCAGCGTAGCTAAGAACTCCAGATTTAAAAAAATGTGTTGTGGGATAACCCCAAACAGCTGTGAATCAACAGCATTTGTAACAGTCCAACTCTCCTAACTGCCATGAAGAACACCCATGCAAATATTTAAGTATTAATTGAAAAAAATTTTTTCTTCTTTAACCGAGACAGAGTCTTGCTTTGTTGCCCTGGCTGGGGTGCAGTGGCATCATTATAGCTCACAGCAACTTCAAACTTCTGGGCTCAAGAGATCCTCCTGCCTCAGCCTCCCAAGTGGCTGGGACTATGAGTACATACTACTGTGCCCAGCTAATTTTTCTATTTTTTTTTTTTGAAATGGGGTCTCACTTTTGCTCAGGTTAATCTCCAACTCCTGACCTCAAACAATCCCTGACCTTGGCCTCCCAAAGTCCTAGGATTACAGGTGTGAGCCACTGTGCCAGACCTCATTGAAATATGTATTGATCCCATGTTAAGTTCAGGCACTATCCTTGGTACTTGTATATAGCGAATAAAATGGGCAAAGCCGCCTGACCTTGCGGTGCCCACATTCCAACACCAAGCAAAGTGCACCTAAAACACAGCATGGATAATACTTGGTCATTACTTCTTATATCAAACAACATAGTGCATCATTTGATCTATCAGACTTTTTATACATATACAGCTAGTAAACCTCCTCCTGTATTGTTCTTTTTAGTTTTTACCCCTTTTACTCGTCCTGCCTTTCTGTGACAGAAAGTGAAGGTGAGAATCCTCTCTGATACAAGGCAGACGCTGAAGCTGAGCACAAGATACAGAGCTGCCCGGGCTGACTGTACAGCTGAGCAGAGTGGCAACAATCGCATTCACTCCTGCACCTTGCTAACCAAAAATGTAGCAGAAATTTTATACTGTATTTCATTGCTACTGCTGACAGCAACACCCTCCAGAGATTGGTCAGCAGTTTCTCTTGCTTCCTGGTAGGGGGCTGAAAACCCATGAAAGCCTGAAATAATTTCCTCTTGGAAATGGATTTTGTTTGGATAGGATTCTCTCTCTCAGCTACATGCAGGCAACACCAGATTTATGAACTAAGAGGGCTTTACCTAACAAATGCAGTCAGCGCAACCTGGTTCTCTGTACCCCCAAGGAATCCCCCAAAATGAAGAAAAAAAATAGATTTATGAACTAAGAAGGAGAATTTTCAAGTTAATGAAAGTGCCACTGATGAGGACATCATGAACATTTTCCAAACGGCGGGATGACCCAGGAAGGGATGGGTCATCTTTAGCTAAAGTGAAAGATGGACCGAGAGGCCACAGGATGCTGCCCACATGTGTCCCATTGACGTGGGTCCTCCTTACCTGGCTGCAATGAGGTCCAGGAGATGCTGCCACCGGTCGTTGACTTTCCCGAGCTTGTATTCAATCTCGGACGCTTTGCTTTCGTGGCTGGCTCTGGCAAGTCGCTCTCCCATTTGCTGGAGCTGTATTTTGTTCTCTTCGGCAACAGCAATTTCTTCTTGGTAATCCTGGGTAATAAATGGCAATCGCAGAGGTCAGAAAGCACAGTCTTACTACAGCCAACCTGGCCCTATTGCAATCACGGTCACAGTTTTCTACTGCTTTGGAAATAATTGGGCATGAGGAACACCACGTGACCATGAGTCCATGCACGCAAGAATTAGTAGTAACCATTATTTTCAGCTCATATGTGGAGTTGGAATTAAATTTTCATATAGATGCTCTTGAAGGAAATGGAATAATCTCTGTTGATTTAAAATGGGCATTTAAAAACAATTAAACTATATAGCATAGACTCAAAAAATAAAACTTAAAGGATTTAGTGCTCTAATAATTAACCTGATGTTATATTTAGAATAAATTCCAATACAAGTAGTTGCCAATAGGCTTATAAGAGGCCCACACACATGCATATATACACAGAGACACATATTCAGTTGACATGCAATGTATATACATGTGACTGTGTACAGGGTGCGTGTCAATTATGTTATTTGTGAAGAACATTTTAAAGAGATTTATCTATACAATGCCATCATTTGGCATCACATAAATCAATGATAAATTAACTCTCAAGAATAACAGCAATTGATTTTAGACGATCAATGTGCCTCACCCCTTGATTTATGCAGTTTCTGTGCTAGCTTCCCTCAAAATTATTTTGGTTCAAGAGAAGAGACTCTCTATGGTGTATTTGCAAGAGGTGTTACATGGCATGAGGTAAGTGGTGATGAAAGGACATTTCCCTTCTCTATGCCCAGTGACCCTCTTACTCTCTTGCCGCAGAGACAGGATAAAATCTTTAGGATCAACTCTTTCATTTTCGGCTTAAGTTCTTATTACACATCACATATTTTCTCAGCAGAATAATATATGAAGACAGATTTTCTGTGAGAATGCATATTTTGAGAGTAGAATGTGAACGTTTTAAAACGACAACTAAGAAAATGACATGAAGGCTATGTTAACCAGTTTGATGGAAGTGTTTCGGATTGCATGTGAAAACCCCCCACTGTACCCCAGAAGTGCATTAATGTACATAGTTACCATTCAATTAAAAAAAAGAATGCATATTTTCATTTTCTCTTCCTCTAAAGTTGGTGTGGGGGCAAGGTCCCCCTCCCAAGTCATTTACATACACAAAAAGGGCCCCCAGAGGAAGAAGAGGGGCCAAGGAAATTTCACTCCTTTCCAGTGAGGAGTGCTTTCCTCATACCTCCTTGTTACGTTATTTGAACACAATGGGAATCAAATGCTAATAGTGGATGTGTTTATTAATAGCTACATTATTTGATCCCACATTTGGATGGTCGTATTGAGAAATGTTTATTTCAAAGGAATTACGTCAAACGTTCAAAAATTATTTAGAATAAAATAATCCTCTTGGATTGGCTTTACAATTAATGGCTTTTGAGTGTTAGCCAGTAGACATGAATACCTTGGCTTTAGATTGTTTTTTAATCAATTGCTTTTCTTCTATGTTGTCAAAATTACCAAACCTTGATGCTATTTTCCTTCAACACAATGAAATACCACTAGGAGGTAATCTCATAAAAACTTAAAAAAAAATCCATTGGCTTATTTTATATACAAACTAGCATAGTTAATTTTTGTATTAAGTCATGTACACTTAATATAGATCATGTATACATTAATGCATTTATGGGGTGCAATGTACTGATTTTATTTTATTTATTTATTTATTTTTGCAGCTTTTGGCCAGGGCTGGGTTTGAACCTGCCACCTCTGGTATATAGGGCTGGCGCCCTACCCATTAAGCCACAGGTGCCACCATTGTACTGATTTTATATATAATTTGGAATGCTTAGATCAAATTAGTTAATATAGGGTCTCACTTCATTTACTTAATTATTGTGTTAAGACATTTATGTTCTATATTTAGTAGATTTGACATGTACCCTTGCAATACGCTCCATAGGTGTGGTCTCACCGTTGACCCTCCTCCATCAAACCTCCCCCCATTTTAAGGAGCATTTCTAATATTCTGCCAAATAATGTAACAAAATTGTCTATGTGAAAAGCTAAAGTTTTCCTAAATTTTAAATCATGGCAATAGTAGTTTAAAAGCTGTTTTTTTCCTTATGTTTCCAATATACCCATCCTAAATTTCAGAATGAAAAGCAATAAGAATAGTTACTAATGTGACCCAAATTTATTCCATTGTATGAATCACATCTCTAAGCATTCTCTTATACCCAGGAACTAGCAAAGTGTAATTGTTGACAGCTACTAAAATGAAATCTGGGTCATTTCAGCCCACATTTTATAGGTTTACAGTATCAAATAAACAAATGCTTATCCATGAAATTTGCCATCTTCTGTAACATTAATATTTCATATTGGTTTTGAAAATTATATTTTTCTCCTTATAGGTATGTGTAGGTAAAAAGGAATTTTTTCTAATTAACCATTTATATTTCTTTTTAGAAAGAATAAAACTATAATTCACTGAGTTGATAAAAACTGATAAAAACGACCTTCTGAGAAGGTAGGCATTGCTTTGTGGACAGGAGACACATCAATAAACAAGAGACCAAGTCCATATTCCCGTGAAGCTTATAGACCAGAGGGGCTTCCGTTTGGACAAACAAGAACAAGGAAATATGAAAAATACATTGTACTGGCTGGTGAGATGTGCAAATGGGAAAAACAAACAAAAATAACATTCAGATGATTCATTGTTCACAAATAATGTAGAAACAACACTGAAATTATCAAAACTTCTTAAATGCTAGTAAATTTGGCCAGCTCTATAGGGACATGAGAAATGTGCTGAATTCAACGGAATATATATGATAATTTAGTAATATATACATACCTTGAAAATAACAAGCCAAATTTTTAGGGAAGTCCTATTTCCTATCTATGGTCTGTAAACCATGTTTTGGAAAGAACATATTGGTTAAAACTTATCCTAAGAGTTTTTTCTCTTAGTTCCTCTATGATTTTATCTCTTTAAAAAGAAAAAGAGAGACAGAAAACAATCCACATAAGACGATTCCCACTGATCAGGTAGCTAAAACCCCCAGATGTTGAAAATTATCAATGGATAATCTATTTCACTACAAATTGAAAGTACTCTATGTATTTTGTATGTAAAGCAGGCCATGCCATGCAAGCTTATTTTATATTAAAAGTTGAAAGGTTGAAAATATAAGTCCTTTGACAAGAAATAATCATGAGTAAAAGCCATCTTGTGTCCCCCTTAAAAGGATACCTAAGCATTATGAAGGGCAAAACGTGAGAAGCTGCACGTCACCTTCTTGAGCTTTTCCATCATTTCCTCAATGAGAATTTCTCCGTTTTGGGACACTTTGCTTTCCATTTGAGTCAACCATTCACAAAGCTCCTTGTTCTTTTCACTGAAGACTGCCCACTCATTCAATCTTTCACTTACTTGCTGGCGCCTCAAGGAGAGCTGAAAAGTTTAAAAAGAAGCAAAAAGATCATTAGAGTGGAGCCCGTAACCCTGAGGAAAGCAGGAAATAAACTAGGTCTAAAAATGAACAGCAGTTGTAATCAGTTTTGCCCTCCGTTTCCTGAAGTCCAGAATTTGCCGTTAAATATGTATAGTGGGAGACACTGAACCCTACAGCTCTTCCCTTAAGACTCACATGCACATTAGCTGCTTAAAGGTTCTGAATAATCCATCTTCAGACAACAGTGAGTTCAGCTTAGATATGATACATGATCAGTGAATGTAACTTTTTTTCCTCAAACACCCCAAGTTTCTTCTGAAAGAAATTTAAAAGAAAAGGGAAAGATGGAAGAAGGATAGAGAAGAAAAAGAAAAAGAAAAGAAAGAAGAAAAAAAAAGAAAGAAAAGAGAAAAGAAAGTGAAGAAGGGAAGGAAGTAGGAAGAATGGTTGAGCCTCAGGTGTGCAGAGGGCGGAGCCAGGGCGGGGCCAGGGCGGGGCAAGTGGGACCGTGGGCTGCTGGGTGGGGAGGAGGTCTGCTGCTTTAGCTCCATACTGGCAATATTGCTTTGGGGAAGTGCCTTTATTTCTCTGCTGATTTCATTTTTATCTATTTATTTTTGTTTCTTTTCCTTCTTTTCTTTGTATAATAGCTTTACTGAGATATATTTGCAAGGCCATACAATTCACCTGTTCAAAGTGTGCAATTCCTGGGCTTTATTCTATTTACAGAGCTTTGCAGACATTGGCACAATGCATTTCAGAACGCTTTCATCACTAAAAAAATAAAATAGTAAAAATCCCTGTAGCTATTAAGGTCACTCTCCTACTTCTCCTCACCCGCTTCCCAGCTCTGATGTCTTGTGTCTCTGTGGACTTGCCTAGTCTGGACATGTCATATAAACAGTACCCTACACTGTGTGGTCTTTTGTGACTGGCTTCTTTTACGTAGTGCATTTTAAAAATTCATCCATGTCATGTACCATGTGCCAATACTTCATTCTTTTTTACTGTTGAATACATTCCATTGTGTGACTATACTACATTATATTTATCAAATTTTCTGTTGAGAGATATTTGGGTTGTTTCCCCTTTTTGTCTATTACAAATAATGCTGCTATAAACATTTGTGCACAAGCATTTGGATGGATACATGTGTTCGCTTCTCTTGAGTATGTGACTAGGAGTGGACTGGCTGACACTAGGTCATACAGTAACACCCCAGATTGTTTTCCAAAGTGGTTGCACCATTTTATATTCCCACCCGGCAACAGAGTTCCAATTTTCATGCATCTTCATCCAGTTTTTGATTATTGCCATCCCAATGGGTATGAAGTGCGATCTCACTGTGGTTTTGATTTGAATTTCTCTCTTTTTTTTTTTTTTTTTGAGACAGAGTCTCAAGCTTTCCCCCTGGGTAGAGTGCTATGGCATAGCTCACAACAACCTCCAACTCCTGGGCTCAAGCAAGTCTCCTGCCTCCGCCTCCCAAGTTGCTGGGACCACAGGTGCCCACCACAACTTCTGGCTATTTTTTTTTTTTTCTGGTTGCAGCCATCATTGTTGTTTGGCAGCTCGGGCTGGATTCGAACCCGCCACCTTAGGTGTACGTGGCTGGCACCTTAGCCACTTGAGCCACAGGCGCCGAGCCAATTTGAATTTCTCTAATGGCTAATAATGTTGAGAACCTTTTCTTAGGTCTCTTGGCCATTTGTGTATCTTCTTTGAGAACTATCTAGCCAAATCCTTTGCTAGATTTTTAATTGGGTTGTCTTTTTATTATTCATTTGTGAGCATTCTTTACATAGTATAAATACAAATAAAAAGCAAATATAAAAACAAATATAAATGGGTTTGTTTTCTTAAGACTAGGTCTAGAATGATCCTTTTCAGAATTCTAAAATTCTCTGACTTCAGAATACAGTACTCTTGTTTTTACACGAGTAAAACTCAAGTATCTCACTAGTGTCTCACTGCTGGTTGAGATACTAAGGAATCTTTCTAGTTGAAATAGAGTACAGAGTAGCAAAATACAATATTGATTCAAGTGAAGAAGGTTTAAAGACAATCTTCCACACAGTCAGGCAGACATGGCCATTCCACTACCCATTCCATTGCCTTAAACGCCTTTCCTTCAAATTTCTTCCCCCCCAACATTTCATTATTAAAAATTTTAAACATAGAAAAGCTGAAAGAATTTTATAGTAAGCACTTATGATATACCCCTCCACCCTAAAACTGTTAACATTTTGTCATATTTTGCTTTAACACATATATTCATCTATTAATCCACTTAATTTATGTATTTCAAATAAATTTCTCCTTTAAGATGAAAATGAAAATATTTCTAAGATGCTGTATGCTTCCTAATTATCCTTTCTGCCTAGGAATGGCTCTATTAACGATTAGGCAAATGATATTCAAAGGCCCCATTTTACCCCCAAATATGTGTGATTCTATATCCAAGAAAACAGCTGGGTACCAGGCCCTGAGCTCAGGATACCGACCTAGCTGAAGACTAACTTCAGGCAGAGTGTACCGCCCACACAGGGAGCTCCGTAATCTGCCTTAGTTGAAAGACCACTTTTAGAAAGTTTTTCTTTTGAGTTATGATCCTTTAAAAATAAACATTTCTCGAATCAGGCACGGTGGTTCATACCTGTAATAATCCCAGCACTCTAAGAGGCTAAGGCAGGTAGATTTCTTGAGCTCAGGAGTTCGAGACCAGCCTGAGCTAGAGTGAGACCTGTCTCTGCTAAAAATGGAAAAACTAGCCTGGCATTGTGGTGGGCGCCTGTGGTCCCAGCTACTCCAGGAGTCTGAGGTTGCTGTGAGCTATGGCGCCACAGCACTGTACCAAGGGTGAAAGTAAGACTCTGTCTCAAAAATAAATAGATAAATAATAAACATTTCTCTGGGTTTGAGTGGCAATGATGAATTCATTAAGCATTTCCCCATTAGTACAGTTCTGTTGATCATGTAAGTTGTTCTGTTTTGGGGTTTTGGTTTTTTTTTTTTTTTTTTGAGGCAAAAGAATATAGAATAGCCAAAAGGCGTAAGTACGAGGGGCAGTACTGATAAGAATGGAAAAAGCTAAGGAAATACAGGTTAACAACTTTTGGAGACAACTTGTGCCTACTTGCAGCTGCACCCAGGACAGGGCTGAGGAGCGCAGTCCCTGAAGCCTCCCTCCCTCTCTAAACCTGAGAGCAGAGGGCATTCTCACCTGCTGCTGAATTTCTAAGCTTTTGAATTCTCTGAGGAATGTGACCTCCTCCCTTTCACTCACAGAGCATCAGAGGCAGGAGTCTGACTGCCAGTTAAAATTCTAGTTCAAGTGAAGTCTCCATTTTCATAATTGGGACTGACCAAAGTGACTATTTTCTAGGAATAGGTTAGAAATCCCTGCCCTTCAGATGTAAGATGAACACGTTTTGCTATGAGTACCTCCTCACCTACCCTTGACCATGAACCCAGAATGAATTAATTGCAGGGCTTTATTCCCAGTAGATGTGGGGAAGATGACCATGTGATAGAAAATATTATGTATTACTTTGAGAGGTGGGTCCTTTTATCCCCATTCTAGAGACAAGAAGAGTGAAAGTTGAGCAAATTTGAGACATTTGTTTACAGTCAGTAGGAAATGGAGTCATCAAGATTCACATTTTTGAAATAGGTTGCAATCTGACAGTACGATTAGGGATCCAGAGGTAGCTGGAATTCAAGACCTATTTCCATCACTTAGTAATGATGTGACTAGGGCGTCTGGTCTGAGCCTTACTCTCCTCATTTGCAATTAATCTTATGTTTGATACAAAATTCATTAAGTAATTGTTTATCATTTCTAGTAAATATAAGTCTACTATGTGCCAAGCACTGTCCTATGCACCAAGATACAGGAAATATCACAATTTGAGAAAGGGATTGGTGGACACTGATGACCTGACAAAAGCTGGCTACTGTCACGCTGCTGCTGCCGCCGCCGCTCTCACTGTGCCTGCTGACAGGGCGTCCTTTACGTTCTTAATTTATTTTCTTCTTGACATTCACATATTCAGTACCCACATCAGACAGCGTGAATATACATTCCCAGTGTGTGTCACACACCGTGAAAGTGTTGCTTTCCTTTGGTTACAAGTTGCTATGCCTGAGAGTGTGTATCACACACCGTGAAAGTGTTGCTTTCCTTTGGTTACAAGTTGCTACGCCTGAAAGAAGACACAGCTGGGCTCCAAGCCCAGGGCAAAGCCAGGCCCAAAGCCTTCCAAAGTGGTAGGTCAGTTCATGTGGGGAAGGCATCTCCTTTTGGCTTGTAAGTGAGTTAACATCACCGTGTCTTTCTGAGGACTCAGCTGAAACCCTCGAATTATTTATCAGTTAGCACATATCTGTGTGTTCTCAAGGGCACAAATAGAGGACCTTGCCGCCAGCTGACAAGCCAGGACTCAACCCTCTGGAGGGGACTGCAAAACAGGAAATACATCCTTTTCTACTTCAGATATTTTTACCATGACATTCTGAACAAACGAGCAATTACGATGATGATATATATTGACATTTCAATTAGAATTACGCAGAGAACTACAAACCAAAACAGGAATAAGGGCGAGCATCGGCTCTGGCTGGACACAGACCACAGACGCAGCAAATGGTTAGGGGCGTCTACTTAAACCAGGAGAGTTTTCCACATTAGTGCCACCGGCACCGTTTACTTACGCCTGCCTTCCTCACCCTCTTCTGCAGCTCCAGTCACTCTGACTTCCCCTGCTGCTTCAGTTGGAGCAGGAACAGACTACTTGCCCCTTAGTATGGATAAAGCCAAGTTTAA
Organism: Galagoides demidoff; assembly: GCA_963574575.1. NCBI lineage: Eukaryota > Metazoa > Chordata > Mammalia > Primates > Galagidae > Galagoides > Galagoides demidoff. Next base: position 106,007 of record CAUYQV010111229.1, read on the forward strand.
CTCAAGTTTTTGACTTTTGCGATGAAACATGGGTGTAAGCTCATTTCCTTTTGTGGTTTCATACTTGACAGAAGCTCACCGGAAACGCCTAACTCAAGAGCTAGAAACTAATCTGTCTCTCTCCTTAGAGTTATGTCCTGGCTAGCCCCTGACTTATGCTCTCACTGGTGTAAGTACTCTTGTTTGGAGTGAAGTGATATGGGCAACTGTGTGTTAGCTTCATGCCTTAGGACACTTTCTACAAACACTACGTAGCGATTGGCTGCTGCTTTTTAGTGTCTTAGTCTACTCACAGCTCCTAAGTAAAAGGACATAAAACAAATGCCCTAAAGTATTGCTGCCTAAGTCCCTTGAGGCCATGCTCAAGGATGTGCCAGCTTCTCCAGGTACTGGAAATACAAAGCAATGGTCTTTGCATGTGAAGGGCTACAAAGTCTTGGAATCAGGTTGCTGATACAAAGCAATGGTCTTTGCTGCAAAGTCTTGGAATCAGGTTGCATATCTTTAAAAAAAAAGAAAAAAGGCAACCGTGCAGTGCCACAAGATGGCACAACGAAAAGGGAAATGAGTGTCCAGAGGACAATCCTGAAGGCTGAGCATTTAAAACATGACATCGCAGGGGTGACGGGATGTGAAAGAAAATGGGTCAGAACCTCAGAAGGGAAGAACAGTTTAGGCAGGAGGAGTAGCACGACCACAGTCTCAAGGTAGCAAAACTCATGGCAGGTTTGGGAAACAAATAGGAGCCAGTCTCTAAAGTATCACCTCCGACGTCTTTGCAGGACTCATTGCGAGGCAGTGGTTCTCAACCTGTGAGTTGCGACCCACAGAAACTGTATAAAAGGGCCGCAGCATTTGGAAGGTGGAGCACCACTGAGCTACAGAAATGGATCTAACCCATTTTATAAGGCATAGTAAAAAATAATAAGACTACAAGTAGTACTGGAGTTTTCTTAAAATTAAGAAAAACAGATAGGCTAGCAAAGATAAGTGAACATTGTAGTGATAATTTCCCAGTATTTGTATCCACTAAGTATCTTTCACTCATATATCGGAAACATCATGATAAGGTCTTTATGTTATAAAGTTGCAGGTTAATTTACTGTATAGTAATGTATTGCTTTCAGTCTGAAGGATTCAGAAAATAATAGTGTAGTGACTAACATTCCACCTTCTATGACTAACTCCATGTAAGTTACTCCCTGTGTTCACTGAGAACATGGAACTCTGTCATTCCGAACTCAGATCATTAACATTTTGGTGAAAGTCACGTCTTTCTATCTGTTTTTTAAGAGCATAAAAGCACAGATACATTAGAAACTGTCCGCACATCAATAATACCAAGCATGGTCCAGAGTTTTCCCTTGGTCCAAGGTCTGAGAAAAATCTGAGTTGTACTCAAAACAGACACAGAAATTTTCCGAAGAACACACTTCTCTTTTATGTCACAAAAATCAAGAGCCTCTGAGCCTCTTACCCTGTTACACTTATCGTTCCTGAAACATGAGGATAAGTATCCCTAAAGTTGGAGAGAGTGGGGAAGACGGGAGAAAAAAGAGATTTCAGGGCAGCGCAGTCGGTGTGGCACACCGAGGCCTGAGGCAGGTGGGCAGAAGAGGCCCCTTCTCAACAGCCGTCAGCTTTCCCAGGCCCATTCCTCCCCAACCAGGGCCTCTGCTCCAGCTGCGATCTTGTCAGCAAACACACACGCCTGCTTGTTTCCTGTCATCAGTCTATCTGCGCCACCTCCCATCTCAGGACGCATTTCAAGATTTATCCATTTCAAGAAATGTTTCATTTATTCTCTGCAATCCCCATTGTCTTTGGGTGGCTTACATCGTTGTTTTGTTTTGTTTTGTTTTCCAGTACAGATGGGGTCTTGCTTTGTTGCCCAGGCTTGAACTCCTGGTCTCAGATGACCCTCCAGCCTCTGCCTCCCAAGTAGCTGGGAATACAGGTGTGTACCACTATGTCTGATTAATTTTTCTATTTTTTTTTTTTTTTTTTTGGAGAGATGGGATCTCACTATGTTTCCCAGGCTGGCCTTGAACTCCCAGGCTAAAGCAATCTTCCCGCCTTGGCCTCCCCAAGTGCTGGGATTACAGGCTTGAGTCACCATGTCTGGCCAGCTTGCTTACATCTTTATGTATTTTTACATTGTTTTTCCCTGTTTATACCTGGCTTTCTTCTTTCTAGACTGATTTTAGTCTCAGCTCCCTTGTAAACTTGATGGCAGACAAATCTATTATAGTTTGTTAAATTTACAATAATTAATATGACAGATCCAATGAACAAATATTTAGTTTAGCCTATTATGTGCCCGGCAGGGCACAGCCCCCACTTCCTGGAGTGGATGGTCTCAAGGGACGTAGGCAGCCGCCTGTTCTAAACTTGTGAGCCTTTTAATCTGTCGTGCCTTTTTGCCTAGGATGTCTTCTTGCTGCCTTTCTTCCTGTATTTTTCCCTAAGTTTCCAACTCAAAACCTAAAGTGGGATCTCTTCCAAGGCCTGATGAACATAGAAGGAAGTTAATGAATGAATGATGACTAATGGTGCCATACCACCATAAATTACTAGACAACAACTACAGTAAATCAAAAGCAACAATGAATATTCCATGAACAAAACCAGCTCCACAGTATAAGCTAAAATGGCAAATACGACCTTGGTTTTTCACTTGTTTAAATAACATTAGCCTAACAAAAACCACACCTGTGAACGACAACCTTGTGCTTCCTCTTAAAAACATGCCAGCCAACAACAGCGGAAAGAAAAGACTCTACCTTACATGAATCTAAACATACAGTTTTAAGTAGTTTTACCAATCTGAAATATTCTGGGTAATAACCACAAAGTTCTTCCTTCATCCCTACTATGAGTTACAGGACGGGTCCAAATCCGCCAAGGCCTTGACATTCTGATTCGTCTCCCAATTCTCCCGGATTCCGAGGCAGTTCCCCCGTAGGTCTCAGCTTACCTGGTGGCACAGTTCTTCCCACTGCCTTTGCAGAAGTTCTATGCGTTCATTAAGGATAGAGATGTCATCAGCGCTGATGTACGCAGAGAGGGTGTCCTTCAGCAGCGTCAGCTGGGACAAGTCATCTGTCCAGCTCCCAACTGCATTTTCTAATTCCTAAAATTAAAAACAAACCTTTAATACCCATGGACATCAACTGTTAATGATTTCTGAAATGTTTTAGAATCCCCACTTGACGTAATTTCCTTCGAAGTGACTCAATTTGAACAGGCGTCCTTTGGCAATATTGCAGGTTTGGTCTGGTTCCAGACCACTGCAAAAAAGCCCGATCACAGTACAGTGAGTTTTTTGGTTTCGTAGTGCATACAAAAATTATGCTGTAGTCTACTACATGGACAACAGAATTATACATAAACAATGTACATATCTTAATTTAGCAATACTTTATTATCAAAAAATGCTAATGGTAATCTAAGACTTCAGTGAATTGTAATCTTTTTGGTGGTGGATGGCTTTGCCTTGATGTTGACGGCTACTGACTGATCGGTGGTGGTTCCTGAAGGTTGGGACGGCTGTGGTTATTTCTTAAAAACAGACAATAAATTTTGCTGCATAGATTGACTCCTCCTTTTAAGAGCAATTTCTCCATAGCGTGCCGTGCTGCTGGATAGCATTTTATCCACAGTAGAACTTCTTTCAAAATTGGACTCAATCTTCTCAAGCCCTGATGCTGCTTTATCAACCAAGTTTATATAATATTTCAAATCCTTTGTTGTAATTTAAACCGTGTGTATAGCATCTTCACTTGCAGTAGATTCCATCTTTTTCTTTGTTCATCCAGGGGAAGCAACTCCTCAACCGTTCAGATTTCATCATGAAATTGTACCTGGTCAGTCCATCTTCAGGCTTCTCTTATTAGTCCCCTCACCATTCCTACCACTCCTGCGTTATTTTCTCCACTGAAGTCACTGACTCCCCCAAAGTCATCCATGAGGGTTGAAATCAGCTTCATTCAAACACCTGTTGATTATGACATTTTGATCTCCACCCATGAATTGACAAATATTCTTTTTTTTTAAAATGATTTTACTTATTTATTTATTTGAGACAGAGTTGCAAGCTGTTATCCTTGGTAGAGTGCTATGGCATCACAGCTCATAGCAACCTCAAACTCTTGGGCTTAAGCAATTCTCTTGTGTCAGCCTCCCAGGTCACTGGGACTACAGGCACCTACCACAACACCTGGATTTTGTTGTTATTATTGTTGTTGTTACAGTTGTCATTGTTTTACCTGGCCCGGACCAGGTTCAAACCCACCAGCTTCAGTGTATGTGGCCCGTGCCCTATCCATTAGGCTTATGGGGACCACCTGAATGACAAATATTCTTAATGGCATCTAGAATAATTCCTTTCCAGAAGGTTTTCAATTTACTTTTCCAGATCCCTCAGAGCAATCACTATCTATGGCAGCTATAGCCTTGCAACGTACATTTCTTATATAATAAAACTCAAAGCTCAAAATTCCTTGATGCATGGGCTGCCAAATGCATATCGTGTTAATAGGCAGGAAAATAACGCTAATCTCCATCAGTGCTCTTGAGTGATAAAGTGCATTCTCAATAAATGGTAATATTTTTAAAGGAGTCTTATTTATTTATTTTTTAGCAGTAAGTCTCAAACATGGGCTTAAAATATTCAGTACCACACTGTTAACACACACACTGCCATCCAGGTTTTGTTGTTTCATTGATAGAGTCCAGGCAGAGTATATTTTGCATAATTATTAAGGGTCCTGGGATTTTCAGAATGCTTCACCAGCTGCCTTAGCTCCTAATAAGAGGGTCAATCTGTCCTTCGAAGCTCTGAAGCCAGGCATTGACTTTTCCTTGGCTATACAAGTCCTAAATGTCATCCTCTTCCAATAGAAGGCTGTTTCATCTACACGGAGCATCTGTTGTTTAGTGGAGCCAACTTTATCTATTGTCTTAGCTAGATCTTCTGGCTAACTTGCTGCAGCCTCAGCTATATTACTGCTTCACCTGCTACTTGTATATTGTGAAGATAATTTCTTTCCTTAAACCTCATGCACTAACATTTGCTAGCTTTTAACTCTTTTTCTGCAGAAAACTGTTCACTTCTTTCTCCCCTCTCTCAGCCTTCGCAGAAATGAAGAAAATGAGCACTTTGGGTTAGGCTTTGGCTGAAAGGAATGTCGTGGCTGACAACTCAAACTTTCTCCTGTTCGCAGTAAGGCTGTTCTACCTGCTTTTCATTCATGGGTTCACTGAGTAGCACATATAATTTCCATCCAGGACTTTTCCTTTGCGTTCACAGCTAGGCTTACTGTTTGGCACAAGAGGCCCAGCTCTTGGCCCGTCTTGACTTTTAACACGTCTTCCTCATTAAGCTTAATCATTGCTAGCTTTTGATTTAAAGTGAGAGCTGTGTGACTTCCTTTCACCTGAACACTTAGAGGCCTCTGTAGGGCTAGCGACAGGCTTGATTTGAACTTTGTGGTATCACAGGGAGGGGAGGGAGAGATGAGGACTGGCCCATTGGTAGAGCCGTCGGAACACGAGAAACATTTATTCATTAATTTCACCATCTTATACGGGCACAGTTCATCATGCTTCGAGACTATTACAATGATAACATCAAAGATCATTGATCAGAAATCACCATATGAGATGTAATAATAACGAAAAAGTTCGATATATTGTGAGGATTACCAAAATGGGACACAGAGCTGTGAAGGAAGCACGTGCTGTTGGAAAAAATGTGCTGCCAGACCTGCTCCAGGCAGAGTTGCTCCAAAGCTTCCATTTGTAAAATGCAATACCTGCACAGTCAATAAAGCTAAGCACGATAAGGCAGGTTTGCTTGTACTTAGCTCCTTCCTCTATAATTTGGAAAGTTACCAACGTCTTCAGATAAAACATCATCGCCTGCAGACTCTTCCTGCCATCTACTTACCATTTTCATTAATCTTTTTTTGGTGATTATTTCTAAATTGAAGTTTCATCACTGCACTGATCTTTTTTACTTTAAACTGCCTTCATAAACCCTAACCCGTCCGTTCGTTCTGTCTGGAGTTACTGATCTTGTGGTTAAAATATTTTAAAAAACACAAACCTAAGTTTAACTTTCATGTTCCAAACACTATGAGTCGCTCCATTTTGTGATCTATACTTGCAATGAAATAGCTGAAAAGAACTGTTGCTGTCACTACTCAATTTAAAACAATGCACTGAATATATTCTCTGCAGGATCAGAGATGTCTTTAAGTTACTGAAAAAGGAAATATGTACCCTGTCCTTGCTGGGAATGATTTAAGAAAAAAAAAAAAATCCATATAACAGTATGGATTTGAATGAGTTGACGTTAGTTTTTGCAGTGCTTTGACCGATGGCCAGTTTTGCAATTTGTATAAACAGCTGTTGTCATTAGATTCTAGCTAATTTCGTGCCTGAATAGAGTATTTCACCTGGCTTTTCCTACCTTTATGCTTCTTCAAGAGACGTGTTTCCAAAGGCACAGGCAATTAATGGTACTGTCTGAGGCTAACTTCCCAGGTAATTTAGGCAAACAAGGTTTTAGCCTAAAATTTCCAGGTAATTGCTTTGTTTTGCTGTTGAGGGTGGTTTGCAAAGAGTAGCAGAGAACTAGACTAAAATAACTTTATTTCATCTACAAATTCAATAGCAGGGTGTGTTTGTAACTGTCAAGTATTTTGGGAGATGAAAAATGAGGTCCCATGGCAACGATACTTGGCTGAAAAACCAAACCATCTAGGTGAATTAAATATGTGATATTTTTGTTTATAGCCTTAGACATATTAAATTGTTATATCAGTGTAAAGATTTTCCTCATTTCAAACCAATTCCTAGCCCCTAACTCAAACATCAGATTTGGTATATTGTTTACAAAGGAAACAATATATCGCTATCTACTACTGTTTCAGAGTCAGTATATTTATCCATTAGATGAGTCACTGTGGTAAAAATAATAGCTTATATATTCAGGCAACCTTGACATTTGCCAACTGTGAAAAGTTATTAAATTCAGTTTTCTCATCTGCAAAAGGGTAATAACAGAAGGTTTTTATGGGCTTGTGTTCATGACAACTGAGATAACAGTATTTCAGTCATTGGCACCAAGGAGAAGCCCAACAAATGCCCATTCCTGTCCTGCAGAAATTTTCTTTAATAATTTTTAATAAATTTACAATTGAAGGTTTAAGATAAACATTTTAATACTTGCTACCTTTGCATACTTCTGAATATAACACCTGAAGATAGCAACTCACTCGCTTTTCTTCCATGATATATACTACCTTTAAATTTTCCTAAATCTGCCTTTTTTCAAGTTTCAAAGAACATCCTTGAACACTTGTATCTACAGTTTTCGTGACTTCTAGACTTGGGTAACAATTATTTTGTCTTAAATTCTTCGGACTTCTTAGTCAAAGTGAAGCAAAGAACTTCTAATTATAGCTAAGTGAAAGGGCTCAGGAAATTTTACACCAAAATCTGATTCCTTGTTATAATGAGTATTTTGAACTAAAGGGTCTTAGAGATCAACAGCTGCTGGAAGGGGCTTTCCCTCCATCTTTGTAAAACTAGATTCATCCAAAAAAAAAAAAATTGACTTCCCTTCCCATCCTTGTTATCTCAATATATTGCAGAAAAGGTGAAGAATGCAACCTGCAGTAATAAAAAAAATCTTTCAACAATAACAAAAAGGCCCAAGCCAGATGGATTCATAGACAAATTTTACCAGACCTACAAAGAAGAGGTGGTACTTATTTGCAGAAGTTATTCTATGACATCAAGAAGGAAGGAATCCTTCCCAACTCATTCCATGAAGCCAACATAACCTCGATACCAAAGTCTGGAAAGGAGACAATAAAAAAGGAAACTATAGATCAATATCCCTATGAATACAGATGCAATAACCCTCGATAAAATGTTAGCAAACCAAATTCAACAGCACATCAAAAAATGATCCACCACGACCAAGGGGGCTTCATTCTAGAAATGCAAGTATGGTTCAACATAAGTAAATCAATAAATGTGGCTCATCACATAAATAGAAACAAAGACCATCTGATCATCTTAATGGATGCAGAAAAAGCTTTTTACAAAATTCAGCACCCTTTTGTGATTAAAAACCTTCCACAAACCAAACTTAGAAGGAACAATCTCAAAATTATAAAAGCCATATATGACAAACCTATAGCCAACATCATACTAAATGGAGAAAGGTTTAAAGCAAGACAAGGGTGCTCCCTGTCACCACTTCTCTTCAGCATGGTGTTGGCAGTCTTAGCCAGAAAAATCAGGCATGAAAATGAAATAAAGTGTATCCAAATCATAAAAGAGGAGTTCAAACTATCGCTGTGTGCTGATTTTAAATCACACATGAACTTTGTAGACACACTGTATATACATACAAGATAAAATAATAGTCATAAAAAAATGAATTAATGCCTTTTGGAACAATTTAGATGGAACTGAAGACCATAATCCTAAGTAAAGTATCTAAAGAATGGAAAAATAAACACCACATGTACTCACTATTAAATTGGAACTAACTGATGAGAGCACAGAGGGAAGCAAAACTCAGTGGAAATTGAGGAAGGGGAAAGGGGGCGGAGGGATGGATTAAAGCCTACCTAATGAGTATTTATCCTTAACTCTGACTCAAGCATTACAAAAACATTTGTGCCCCCATAATATTTTAAAAATTTAAAAAGTAAATCCATTTGTTGTAGGGTCAAGTTTAAGTCTAATATTTCTTTGATCTAATTAAAAAAAGAAAATTAAAATAATTAAAAGAAACAATGTGCTGGTTTTATATACAATTTGAAATATTTTTATTTATTTATTTATTTTTTTGAGAGAGAGCCTCAAGCTGTCCCTCTGGGTAGAGTGCTGTGGCATCACAGCTCACAGCAACCTCCAACTCCTAGGCTCAAGCGAGTCCCCTGCCTCAGCCTCCCAAGTAGCTGGGACCACAGGTGCCCGCCACAACGCCTGGCTATTTTTTGGTTGCAGCCATCATTGTTGTTTGGTGGGTCCAGGCTGGATTCAAACCCACCACCTTAGGTGTATGTGGTTGGCACCTTAGGCTCTTGAGCCACAGGCGCCAAGCCCAATTTGAAATATTTTCATCAAACTGGTTAACACAGCGTTCATGGCATTTTCTTAGTTATTGTGTTAAGACATTTATATTCTACATTTAGTAAGTTTCACATGTATCCTTGTAAGAAGCACATTGTACTCCATGACTGCATTAATGTACACAGTGATGATTTAATAAAAAAAAAAAAAAGAAAAAGAAATAAATAAATAAAAATAAAAAAGTAAAAGAAACATTAAAAAAAAGAATGTAACCAGGCCTGGTCTAAACTTTTTAAAGATAAATATCTGTCTCCCACGTTAATTGAGTTTCCAGAGAGTCATTCACAAGTCAATCTGTTTCCCCTAAACATTCATCTCCCAACGATGTACTTATCCTCTGCAGTAACCATTTATTGTCGCAAAGTAGAATTCCCTATCTTCTTCATCTACCCCTACTCCTCTAAAATGATGGTATGTAAACCTCTGGACTCCACTGAAAACTGGTTAATAGCTCTGTGATTCTCCTGGTGTGCACAGTAAATGAATCTCTTTCTCTGCCTTATTGTGAGTTAATTTTTAGCCATCCTTCTAGGACAAAGTAAAGTTTCCCCTAATCCTTTCAAAAGTAATTTAAATATATGTGAGGTTTTAAATAGAATTGCCCTAGAGCAATAATTTGCAAATGCCTGGGGAACTAAGTGGCATGTTTATTTTGAAAAAAAAAAAAAAAAAGGTTTTTTTTTTTCTTTCCATTAGCTATAGAATAAACTAGAAAACCATTTTTTTTTTTTTTTTGAGACGGAGTCTCAAGCTGTCCCCCTGGGTAGAGGGCCATGGCATCACAGTTCATAGCAACTTCCAACTCCTGGGCTCAAGCGAGTCTCCTGCCTCTGCCTCCTAAGTAGCTGGGACCACAGGCGCCCGCCACAACGCCTGGCCATTTTTTGGTTGCAGCCATCATTGTTGTTTTGGTGGCCCGGGCTGGGGATTCGAACCCGCCACCTTATGTGTATGTGGCTGGCACCTTAGCCGATTGAGCCACAGGCGCCGAGCCTAGAAAACCATTTTTAAAGGCACTTCTGATGTGGCTGGCCTAGCTTTGCAGGTGATTACTGTTTAGGCAGGACACAGGGCTACAGCAGTACCAAGGGAAGGAACCCCACAGACACTACATCTTGTTGGTTGAGCTTATACAGGTAAAGCGGGGAGTGGTCTGTATTAGCTGCTGATTGGCTTCCAAATACCAAGTGAGGTATTAATGGTAATCTTTGGGTAGTTAGAGCTCTGAGAACTATCAGCACGTGTGCCTCCATGCCCTAACTGAGAGCAGCTATCTCTCCCTCTTCCTTGTAGAATGATCTGGAAGGCAGGGTGTGTTTCTCTGAGGGCCATGTCTGCAGATGTTCCAGGCTGCCATCCTTCTTCCTCTTCCTGTAAACTGGGCCCTCCTGCTGGAAGGACTCCCCGTGTGACTCCACCGTGTGACTCCCCAGTGTGGATGCTTTAAAAAGATTGCTTTTATTGCTCTTGACACAACTTTTAAATATCTTCTAATGTTGTGCTTTAACTTTTCATTTGCTTTCTCAGAGTAATCCATAAACTAGTCTATAATTTCATCAACTGCAATAAATCCTCAGTGCAAGCTTCCTCAGAGTCATCTGCCCTTGTGTCATTCACCAGGGTCTTGCATCTGCATGTTGACAGCTATAGGAGAGTGGCTGGATCGTGGCCTCCGAGGCGTTACTCCAGCAGAGGCACACGGACGGAATCAGTGACAATCTCAACCTGGCAATTTACCTTGCACCGCGTTTGCTCTGCGTGGAGCTCGTCGTGGTGATCTGGCAGAGGCTGAGAAAGCTTCTTTTTGAAAGTCCGTAGTTTCTCTAGAGAATCAGCTATTCCTTTCTCACATTTTTCCCAGTCCTATCATGGAAAGAGAAAGAAATGGCGTCAATTTTTTTGATGTAGGAAATTGGGGGGGGGGAAGAAAAGAAAAAAAAGGAAAGGAAAGGAAAAGAGAAGAGAAAAGGAAAAAAGAAAAGAAAAGAAAGGAGAAAAGAAAAGAAGTCTTCTTAATTCCCAGAGGAAGGATTAAAGTCCCACCGATGACCAGTGTGAGGTGTGCCCACCCCCACCGCCGGGGTCATCAGGGCATGCCGGGGTCATCAGGGCAGATTCAAAGCTGACTCTGTTACCAACTTTCTGGGTGGCTTTAAGCAGATAATGCTCTGTCTGAATTTTTCCCTATGAGACTGGAAATAATAGAAACTCTTTATATTTGCTAGAGCATAAAGGAGGCAATGGGTACAAAGCACAAAGGACAACAGCCATAATATTGTGGGTGTGCAAAAACGTTATGGTCTGTATCCCAGCCTTTTTGCAGAAAGAGAAATATAATCCCAGTGCTTTGACTCTTTCCTAACACTGCCCAGAATTGTGTCCAATGTCCCCTCTCCTGAGTGATAAAAAAGAAGATATGACCTCTTTCAGAATGAAAATACATTTGGGTAAGAAGAGAGAGATGGAATATTAAAATAATGCAGCCTTGTACTCTGATTCAATTTGATATATAATTAGTATGAGCCTCATACAGTTGAATTCTTACAGAAGATGAAACACACCACAAAGGCTTGGCATTTGACTGGCTTCTGTGGTTAAGGGCTGAAACATGTAGCAGAGGGTTAAATGTATAATACGTGAAAACACATACAAACCAAGAAGTGGAAGGAGAGAAAATGTAGTTTAAGAAATGTTATCTCTAGTATGTGAAGGGGAGCTGAGTGCTCTGGAGAGAAACCCAGCAGGGTCGGGAGTGGCTGTACAGAACGCAGGTCTCTGAGTCCTCACACGTGAACACACACATTACGTGGTCATGTTTGGGAAAGTCACACACCAAACTGGTAGCAGTGGGGACCGGGGCAAGACAGTAGAACATGGAGGGTAGTGTAACTCCACATACTTTAATTATTACTGGTTTTTTTTTATTAGACACATATTTTTGGTAATTAAAAAAAGTAAAAGAAAAAAATGAGGCTGAGCATGGCGGCTTGTGCCTGTAATCTTAGCACTCTGGGAGGCTGAGGTGGGTGGGTTGCTTGAACTAAGGAGTTCCAGACCAGCCTGAGCTGGGGGGAGACTCTGTCTCTGTTAAAAATAGAAAAACTAAGGACAGTGCAGTGGCTCACACCTGTAATCCCAGCACTTGGGAGGTGTAGGTGGATGGATTGCTTGTGCTCACAGGTTTGAAATCAGCCTGAGCCAGAGTGAGACTCCATCTGTAAAAAGATAGCCGAGTGTTGTGGCAGGTGCCTGTAGTCCCAGCTGCTTGGGATGTTGAGGTAAGAGGATCACTTGAACCCAAGAGTTTGAGGTTGCTAGGAGCTAAGATGCCATGGCACTCTACCATGGGTGACCAAGTGAGATTCTGTCTCACAAAAAAATAAAAAGAAAAGAAAAAAACTAGCTAGGCATTGTGGCAGGCATCTATAGTCCCAGCTACTTGGGAGGAAGACTAAGGCAAGAGGATTTCTTGAGCCTAGGAGTTTGAGGTTGGTGAGAGCTATGAGGACATCATACCATTCTACTTAGGGTGATGGAGTGAGAGGTGAGAGTATGTCTCAAAAAAAAAAGAAAAGAAAGAAAAGAAAAGAAAAAAGGAAAGAAATCATAGTAGAGATTGATTCTTCATAGAACCTTAGCTACATATCAATTCATATTAACAATAGATGCTCATCTAATGTCTAATCCCATAGTGCCCTAGTGTGATTAGAGAGTGCCCTGGCCTCCTCCTCCTCAATGTTCCTCCAAGTGGCCACTCCCACACTAGGAATTACTGAGGTCCACAGAAAGACGACCAGAATCACAGCTAGAATCGCTTTGCGTCACGTTGCCAAATCACTCAGCATCTTCTTGCACAACCTCTCCTTCATCATTACCAGTCTTTTCTTATCTGGGTTCTTTCTATCTTCTCTCCTGATACCTTATTTTTAGCATAACAGCCGACAAGTGCCATTACTGCCACTGTCTTCTGGAAGCAGTGTTGACTTACGTGCCTCCTCATTTAAAATGTCTTTTGGTTTCTAACTGAATGGAGCGTTTGGCCCAAGAGTCTCGTTTCTCTAAATTCTTCATGGAATTTCCTAGAGTGTGTAACTATATTTCCTATTCTCAACTAAGAGAAAAATGAAACAAAAAAATAAAACCTCAAAAAACAAAAGATTTTGTCTATCATGAACAGATTTGTTCTAATTCCCTTTTATTTTAAAAATGTCTCTGTGTCTTCAGGCTAAGTTCATTAATGCTAAGCATAGCGAGGGTAGACAAAAAGATCTTTCGATTTAAATGGAACAACATTCTCCATAACCTCATCACACACTGTGAAATACGTCAATATGTATCTCCTAAACGTTTGTTGATCGAAAAGAGATAATTTCGTTACAACAAATGACAAGCTGACCTTAAGAGGTGACAGTGCAGAAGATGAATATACTAGGCATGGAATTATAATGACTATTTTGGCATATTTAATAAAAGCATTAAGAGCTAAAAATAGATAAATATGATAGCTGCAGTGAAAGATACGTGAAATTGAGGCTTATAAACATTAAAATGTAGATACATAAATTCCTACGGGATGTGGTGTATGATTCAAAATGGAATAAACTTTAACAAAAGGAGAATAGGGACGCCCCTTTCCAAGGATGACTTACATTCTGAAGCTATAACCAGGTCTTTTTACTACATGAATTATAAGGAAATAACTTAATGTCACGGCCTACAAACATCTCTCCAAGTGGATGTTTTATACACCAACAGGCAGACAAGAAAAGCAAACGCAATGACTCAGACAACGTGCCTTATTAAGTCTCGGGACTGTCTCCAAAAGTCACATCAACAACTTACAAAAAATATATGATTAACATGTTGTCAACAGAATGAGTTACAATGTTTTAAATTCTTTCCTAAAAGCAAAAGAATCAGGCATATTACATTACTGATGAATTGTGCTGTGTGCAAATAATAGTTATCTCAGGGCCGTTTATGACTGATTGTTTCCTACCCTGAAGGTAATTTATTATTAAATAAAATTCAGTACAATAAACCCAATGGGTGTACATACTTTAAGCATTAAAAAAAAAGACAAAATCCCTTTCATTAATTTTAGTTATTACCTTTGATATAAGCATACAATAGGCCAAATTTAATAGATAATCTCATTGGAGTGCTGACAATTATCAATATACATACGAGCTTAGCATTTAGACATGTTCACTTTTTAAAATGATAATAACCTTGACCACGATAATTACTATCATTTACTTAGTGCTTAATATATGCTAGGTGTGGTACCACATGATTTACCTTCATTATTTCATTACATCCTCACGATGGCCTAGGGGAGGTGAAATTACACCCACTCTACAGATGAGAAAAGTGAGGCTCAGATAGGCTGAATTCACCAGGTCACTTGGTTTACTATGTTGTTAACTTGGGTTTATCTGAATATAGAGCCCATGTCCTCTTAAATTACTGATTTAATTAAGTGTTATATGTGGAATTGGAGAGTGTGGGATAAAAGCATACTGTGGGAGGGCAGGATAAACCTACATTGTCTAAAATTTACTGTGTGAGATCAGTAGGCAATTTGTATCCAACCAAGGGCTTAATACACCTCCTGGAGATTTTATCTCACGGCAATTGGCTTGGAGAAGCTCAGTTAAATAGAGAGTATCTTTTGGAGCTGGTTTTTCCTTGCTATAAAAGAAGAGATATCAATCTTGAAAACCACTTTAGAGTCTTAGATTAGGGAGTAGAACCTACTCTTTGAATTTCTGTATGGATTTATAAAGTCATCACATAGCGAAGGCTTCACACTGGCCATTAATCAGAATTCATTGTTTGGACAACCTTATTAGACTTTAAATTACTTTGTTGGGGGATTTTCCTGAAAGACAAAATGCTGAAAATTGAAAAAGTTTTCCAGTTCATGCAAGATAGGACAAAGTCTTGAATACAACACAGGGGATCATAATTCTGCAAAGTATTATTTAACGATCTTTGCGTTATTTGACTTTCAGGATGACAATGAGAGGAGAAAGCAGTACAGTACTAAAAAGTTTTTTTTTTTTAATGTAACTTACTGTCAACAAGAAAGCCAGTTTTTTCTTCTGTTCCTCCAGACTCATGCTGGCCGATTTCCATTTCTCTTGGATTTCAGTGAGTTCGACCTGCAAGGCAGCCTCGGCTCCACCATCCGCGGAGAGCAGGAGCTGCTTGCCAGCCTCCACCGTCAGGATATAGCTGCCTTGCTGTCGCAGAAACACTTTTTCTTTGAACTGAAAAGAATCACAGCTTTTTATATTCCCAATCATTTTTTTCCCACTATTTCCCTATTGCAAGTATTTTTAAGTGGGCCATAATTTCAGCACACATGACAGCACACATGACATGGCTTCTTTCTCCCAACAAGGTCACACGGGCATACTTTGTACACGAATGTATAAGTGAATGAGAGTCCAGTGGAGACTTGGGATGCAACATGAAACCTGCTCTGTAAAACTGGTAACAGACAGACAGAGGGACATCTGACCCAGCACGGCGTGCGTGGAGAGTCAGAGAGGATTCTTCAAAGGGTCAAGGCTACCCCAGTCTTGAAAGACTTAAACTCATGAAGAAGGACCTAGGGTGGGGGTCAAAGACTTAAACTCAATGAAGAAGGACCTAGGGTGGGGGTCAAGAGTTGACCAGGAGCAGAGGAGAGAGGAGCTTTCCCAAAGAGAAATGAGGATGGGCAAATATGTCACATGTGAGAAACACGATGACTTCAGGAAGCTGGACACAGGCCTGGAGTGTGGAATGTAGGCTAGAGAGGGGTAGGCGGTGAGGCCAAGACCATGTCCTACATGGGAATTTGCTTTTTTGGTGCAAGTGACTGAGATTCATAGAATACATTAAGCAGGGAAGTGATGTGTTTGGTTAAAGTTTGAGTAAAATCAGAATGGAAGAGCAGCATGTTGGCTAAACTAAGACAGGTGGGCTAGCTACTGTCCATCGAGCCAAGACCTCACGAGGGCCTTGTTTAGCAGTGGCAGCAGGAGGAGACTTGGGGCAGATTAGATGTGGGGTGGGGGGAGAGACGGGGAAGAGCGTAGCTTTTAAATGACTCAGGACTCTCTACTGATGGACCAGATAGCTGGTGATGATACCTCCTCAAACTGGGTACATGGGAAAAAGAGAAAGGTTGGTCCAGTGGTCACGACTTTGTTGAGATCCACAGGGTATATTATATCTGCAGAACACACAGATATAAATCCAAAAGGTGGTCACATAGGTGAGTTCAAAGCTCACCAGGTGAATTTGAACAGAAGATACACATTTGACCCTTTTCTGCTGGCAGGGGTAGTTGAAGCTATGTCCCACCCATTAATCTGTATTGTCCCTTTTATGTTTTAAGCTGAATTCACTTTGTTGTTAGATTTCTCTCAGAGAAATCTGGAGGAGAACAGAACCAGAGAGAGTGACTTTAAAGGAATAAGATCCCAGGACCTGAGCTGGGATGGACTGGCCAGGGCACCAGGAAGCATCCGTCTGGGATGCTGGAAGGTCACATTCCTGGTCAAAGTCAGGGTTCCCTGGGAAGGAACAGAGGTCAAACGGGACGGGCCTTTTACCTTCTCTGGTACTTAAGTTCCATGTTGGAGCTGCCCCCTAGTAAACACAGGTTTGTCTAATCCACACACTTCTCCCTGCCTGGCCATCGTCTTTCTGTCCACACTGGGACTCGACAAGTGGCTCAGGCCTTGGTGTGAAGGAGCCTCTGGGAGAGGCCAGGCTTACTATCGTTCATCATGAAATAGGCTTTGCAATCAATCATCTTGTGTGTTCCTGTTGACATTTGAGAATGTTTGTCCCAGTTCCAGTGTCACTTCAGAGTCCTTCTGAGGAACCAGGATTGAGGTAAAGTGCACAGTGGAAACGGGCAAGAGGTAGAGACTGTGTGTTCCCGCCTTACCTGCACTTCATCGAAGAGGGTCCTTGCCTGCTGCAGTGGTATAGGGACGCTTCCCAGACCGCTCACGGGGAGGTAGGACACCTCAACCAGCCACTTGCGAAGCTTTTCGGCCATCTCCCTGTAGCGCTGCCACTGGCGGATCTGGCTGTCAATGATCCCCCGCCTCTGCTGGGCCCGGCGGATCACTCCCTGCCACTGATTACTGAGGAGCGTCAATTTCAGGTTGAACTCATCCCTGGGGAGGAAACACCTACAGGGTGAGAAACACTGATCCCTTGGATGTGGACACTTCCCACAAACTTTGAAAGGGACCCAGGGCGGTGGTTTTCAAATAAGATGTGATCTGCTGTTACTGGATCTACTGCAAGTTATTTTAAAAATTGGATTACTGCAAGTAATTTAAAAAATTAAACTACGGGTGTTTTCAAATAATGAGTGTTAGCACGTCTCAGCACAGGTTGAAGGGAAGTCTCCGGGCAGGTCACTGACATTCATTCCCTCCCTGAGAGCATGAGCGGGGAGGAGGGGAAAGTCATAGGCGCAAAGGGAATCGCTCCAACCCCTGAGTAGCCCACGGCTACATATGCAGCGTGGGACAGTGTCTTGTGGGCCTGCCTGCCAGAAAACACGTGGAGCAGAGTTTATGAAGACCCTCTGTCTTCAGCTAAAACCCTAAGCCACCTTGGATGGACAGAACTCCAATCAAACTATGCAGTTTAAAAAGATTTTTAAAACCTGTACTCCATAAACTCTCTCAGTATTCCTTGATGATAATTTTCATCCCACCCATTAATCTATATTGTCCCTTTTATATTTTAAGCTGAATTCATTTTGTTATTAGAAAAATAGAAACTAGTCATTTAGAAACATTAAATGCTACTTCAGCTTTCTCAATTTCATATGAAAAATCTCAGATCTTCTAATATGTTCTTCCCACTTCTGTGTTTTCTACTTTTAAAAAATATTAACAGTTCTTTATTAAGTTGTATTTAATATTGAACTTGTGGCTCTATAGGTGGTTAGTAATGGTTTGTCCAGCATCAAGTAGGACGCATTTTTTAGTTGGTAATAGTGTCAAGTGCACGTTTTACCTTAAAGTGTAGCATTACTTGTGTTTGTTTCAATTAGAATGTGTTAGAATCCTTCTCTTGAGGGTGGCATCAAATAGTATTTTGATTTACTATTGTAGATTCCTCTATTCTTGATTTCCTTCCACTACCTGGAGCCACTAGAAACTTCAATTTTATAGCCCAATGTGTTATTAGTTTCCAAAACTATAACAGATCATATAATACATAGTCATGGTCAACAAAGACAGTATTAAAAACAAAAAGTACTGAATAAAGCCCCAGCAAAAATTTCTTACGCTCTCTCATTTTAAAAATAGATCCATATGGTAAGCAGTTAGGGTTAGATGGTGACTTTCGGTTTTGAAAGAAAATTCTGATAGTACACACACCCACATACCCACACACATATCCCTATACCGGGGGTGCCAAAAAATGTATACCCATTTCATGAGATCTTCTTGGGAATAAAATTGATCAGTCCTCCAAAGTGTGCAAACTGCAGGTAAAAATGGATGTGTGTAGCATGTCTAGCTACACTTGACCAGTAACTGTGCCTTCAAATCAACTTCAAAATGACAGCACTTAAAATGTGTATACCTGTTTTTAGCACCCACTGCATCTATGTACATATGAATAATCAATTGCAGTAAAATTCAAATGTGACAAATTAGGCTCATGATACTCCCCTAAAAGTTATAAGTATCTCTCAACTCAGAAAAATGTAACTTCAGGACTTGAGAACACCCTGGGCCACCAAAAGTCCTTCCGTGTCACTTTCCCGGCCAGGTAACTATCCGAGACCCCTTTGCCGCCCCTGCACTCACTTTGCTCAACTAAATGGTGCTGACCTACTTGCCAGCCTGAGGGACTACTCAGAACATGCCATTGTTGCCAGTGCTGAACTTGAGGCTCTAAAAAACAAAACTTATCAGTTAACTTTTAGAACACAACACATCTGTAACTTGGGGCCTTCCTATTGTCAGCAGGCTCTAACTTGATTTTTTTTTCACTTGCAACTTTCAAAACTTTTTATTCTGAGGTCCAAGCTCCAATTTTCATCTTGTTGGTGTTTCTTCTAAACGATAGCATTTAAAATTTAATAGATGTTGGCTTGCATGTGAATATTAAATTTTATTTTACTTAATGACTTGAAAGTTTATAATATTGTTACAGAGTTGGCTAAGACATGATAAGGCAAAAGATAAAAGTTAATTGCATTTGAATTTGTTTTAGTCTTCAGAAAATTCTCAAGAAAGCTCACATTTAAGTTTGGCTTACTTAGAATAGAATAAATATGACATCACATATTGTTGTTCCAAGCTTAACCACGAAAATCTTTCATGTACTTCCAGAGAAATATCCACTTGAAACTGAAATGGCTTCTAAAACATTAAAAACAAAACTCTCAATAAAAATGATTTATTTTTTAAGTTTTTGAAAAAATACTAACAATTATAATCAGAACTACTGGTCCTAACTGTGGGAAAGATGTACCTATGTAATAAAAACAAATGAAGTTCACACTCTAAATCACCATGAAAAGAAGGGATAAAATATGTATTGTTTCTAGAAAATGTGAATGTAGTATGAAATTGCCAATTCACAAGCTAGATTTTTACTTGTGCATTTTTTTTTTTTTTTGCAGTTTTTGGGCAGGACTGGGTTTGAACCCACCACCTTTAGCATATGGGGCTGGTGCCCTACTCCTTTGAGCCACAGGCACCGCCTACTTCTGCATGTTTAATAAAGAGATAACTTGCTACATAATTGGAGAGGAAGGATTTCATGTTGAACATAGTCGTCTGATCTAAGGCAGCAAACCATTTTCAAATATGGAGAAACATCATGGTATGAAAAAGCTGCCTGGTACAATCCAGTTCTCACTGAAAACCAGACCCGGGGGGGTCTAGTCTCGAACGTGTTCCCACTTAGTTCCAGTGACCTTGGTCAAATCAGTTCCCATCAGGTTTTTCTTCTATAAGTAAGAGAGATGGACTAGCGATCCCTATGCTCCTTTTACCAATAAAATTTCTGTCTAATTACATAAGAATGCCAGAAGCACCTATTTACAATCAGGGATACATCACTGATACAATTCATTCTAATCTAGGGATTAATTCCAGTCCCTACACATGGCTAGCGAAGATTGGCGAGGTGATTTCCAATCACTCTTCGTCCTTCATACATACAACGGCAGTTCTCTAAAAAGATTCAATACTTTGTAATTTTGGAGATTCAGACAAGCCTTTCCTCCCATTACTGAGGCTCCACTGTAATACAGTTGCCTGAGGAAGACTGGATACATGCCCTCTAATCTGCTCATTAAAAAGAAAATGACTAATTTGCGGAAGATTTCTTCCTAAGTTATCCAAGATCTTACCTGTCATCAACTTGACCTTGTTCTAGAAGACGCTGCCCATCAACAATGATCGAGTGCAAGATCTGCTGACGACTGAACATCTCAGCTTGAAACAACTATGGTTTTTTAAAAAAGAAAGAAGAATGTACTTTAGAGTGCTCGATTTTGGTGACCAGTTCTCTGCTAATTTTCCAAATATTCCGGTTTTAGTAAGACTCTGAAAAGTATACCCAGCTGAATCAGGAAATGTGTGAAATCCTGCAGCACAGAAGTGATTTATTTTTAAATTGTCTATTCAGATATGCTTAAAGATAAAGTGTAGTTTTTTTGCTTTACTAAAACATTATGACTAAAAGTAGAGTTATGATTCCCCTCGCTCTTTCCAAAGAAAGTTAAGTCAATGCTCAATACAATTAAGTCAATGCTCAATTTGTTTCCTTGCTTATTCTGTGCGAAAAATACAGTCTATTTTCAGATACAGGGAATAGCCTGGGACCTTTGAAAAAGCCGAAGGAAAAAAGAGCCTCCTCTTTTTCTGGCCTTTTTGAACTCACTGTTTCTCAATTTGATCAGGTTGAAAAATCATTTCATTATTAAAAATCTCAATAGAAGCTGTTTCAAATTATTTCCACTGTCTTTTAAATAGCATTATCGAGTTTTAATTCACCTACTCCACAATTCACTCATTAAGATGCCCAATTTAATAACTTTTATTATATTTAAAGACTTGGCAAACTGTCACCTCAATCCATTTTAGAATATTTTCATTACCTGAAAAAAGAAACTCCACACTCATTAGCAATCGCCCCCACTTTCTCCCAGTCCTCCAGTCCTAAGCAACCACTCATCCATGCTATAGCTCTAAGTTTTGCCTGTCCTGGACATTTCCTATAAATGGAATTATGCAATATTCCATTCTAAATATCCAGTCTTTTGTGACCTGTTTCTTTCCTTTAGCTTTAGTTTTCAAGATTCGTCCATGCTGCACCAGGTCCGGGACCTTATTCCTCTTTATTGCTGGATCATATTATTATATGACTGTATCACAATTTACTTCTCCATCCACCAGTGGATACACATTTGTTTCCATTTTCTGGCTATTATGAATACGGCCACTCTGAACAATATACACGTACTTCTGCAGGTTTTTGTGTGGATGTACATTTTCATTTATCTTGGGTAGATACTTGAGAGTAGAATTGTCTGCTATGTGGTGACTCCGTGTTTACCATTTGGCAGAGGAGCTGCCAAACTCTTTTCCAGAGCGGCTTCGCCACTTTACCCCCCACCACCGGCAGGTTCCCGTCTCTCCACCCCCTCACCAACATTGGCACCTCTGTCATCGGAGCCGCCCTAGTGGGTATGGAATAGCATCTATCTCATTGCCGTTTTGTTCTGTTGTCTCTTATTTCACCATCTGTCAATTCAGTAAAACTGTATTTAAAAATACCTTGTATATCTTTAAGTTCACTATTTTTAAAATTTCAGCAAAACACTTCAAAAGTAGTTGCATTTTCTTTTAGGCTCTGAATTAAGCTTTCTCTGCCCATAGGTAAATCCCATCTCTCCATGTGCATGTGTCAGAAGCACACAAATCAACTTAGTTACACCAGGAAATAGCAAATAGGGACTAATTGTTGGCCAGTTAATTCACGTGCTTTTTGCGTATGATTCTTTCTCTGTGTTTCTTGAGGAATAATTATAATGGAATTTGATCAAGAAGTACACTGGGAGATCACTGATCACTTTTCCTTTCATAAAATTCACATGTTTTTTAAAGAACACACAATTTTTAGTGACTTTTGATCAAAGCATAGACCCTCCCAATTGGCCTTGGCAATATTAATGTTGTTGTCTCCAACTCAATTTGGACATTGTGTAACTCTCTGCACTTTTTATACCAACCTCATCCAGCCCCCAGTAAGTAGTCCATTGCCACAATTTCAGCATTATACCCTGCAAGGTGCTAAAGCCTGACATGAGCTTATACCCAACTGTGCAGCAGAGAAATGGATCACATTTTTGTAACTAAGATATCGAAGCCTCAAACTTAAAAAGAAGGCACAAGTGACGTCTGCGTTTGAGCAGACTCTGTACAAGGTACAGGAATTTAATTCTCCTACATGGCATTTTATAGCATCAGTCACGGCTCTCAAACTTTTTTATTACTCCCAAATCTACTGGTGCCACTTACCTCATGTGCTCTCTGCTGTTCCAAAAGATGCTGGTAATTGCCTGAAATCTCTACTGCTAACTTTTGTTCCGTTTGGACCAGGAATTCCATCCATGTTTCACATTTTTCCAAGAAAGTTTGATGTTGTAGCAAAAATGACTGCAACTTACTGATGGAAGGAGGGGCAAGCAATAGTGATTATTTTGCTCTTTATTTTTATATCTCTAGTATGTAAAACTAGATTAAGTAATCTCTGCTTCCAATTCTAACTGGACCATCATGAAGCTTTCAGGTTAGACGGTAAGATTAAAAAAAGAAAGAACATTGAAAAAAAGGCCTAAGTTTAAAATGTTAACTTTTTAAATGATAAAAATTATGCATGTACCTTTAATATGGTCTTACTTAAAAGATTTTTCTAATTAAAGCACCATTTAGTCCATCAAAAATGGAAAAATATTTTGCAATTTGAATTTCCCACTTTTAGATCAAATTCTGTCAGTAGTATTGGAAAGACCAGAATTTATAAATATACACAAATCATGAACCTACACTCCACTGATACACTGGTGCTATGGTCCCCTCCAAAATCCAAGTGTTGAAACTCAATAGCCAATGAGATAGTCCTACGAGGTGGGGCCTTTAAGAAGTGATTAGGCTATGAGGGCTCCTATTTATTGAATGGCATTAGGGCCCTTATAAAGAAGATTCATGCAGGGTTAAGAACTCCTGCCCTTCCATCTTCCTCCTCCCTGTGAGGACATCACATTCCTTCCCTCCTCAGGATACGGCAAGAAGGAGTCATCTTGAAAGCAAAGAGTAGCCCCCACTGAATGATTGACCTTGCTCGCACTTTGATCTTGGACTTCCTACCTCCCAGAACTGTGAGGAAATAAATGCACAGTAGAACCTCCATAGTTGACCACTTCCCTACATTGACCGCCTCCTTTGGGTAACCTAATTTTCACAGGCTGGACATGCACCACATGTACGTGTCAGTATAGAAGGCCTAATCCCTCATGCCGACCACCTCCCTATGTTGACCAGGTTGGTATAGTCCCTTGGGTGGTCAACTTATACCAGTTCTACAATATATTCTTTACAAATTACCCAGCCTATAGTATTTTGCTATAATGGCATAAAACAGACCAAGACAAGAGCATCTCCTGTTTACCTGAATCTTTCTGTAGTCTGGGAGGAGATCAGAGACCAGTGACGGTTCAGATTCTGCATCCTTTTGATTTCCTTATCGTTCAGGGGTAACCTATACCCGAGCTCATTTAGACGGTCTAAATCTGGAGCCATGCTGCTGAATTTTAACATCTGTCCCTGAAAGCAAGAGTTAGAAGCTAGTTTGTCACCATAGTCAAGAAGGGCAGGGCTTATCAAAGTGCACAGTGATTTTAGGAAGAAGCCCGTCTCTGGTCTGCTATGCGTTTTGGCCACTTGCTTGCAATCTCCAGAGCTAGAGAGAGAGAAGCGGAATCTCCTATTCAGAGTGGGCTGTTGCTGCTGCTCCTGTTACTACAGCTACTCATTATCCTTTACTGACTACTTAGTAGGCTACGTGCATTTACCTATGATTTATTTACTCATAGGTAATTCTTGATAGAACTAATAAAGGATGAAAATTATGCTGATGAGTAAAAAGCCTAATTTCTTGCCCTTTGTATTTAATGTATTCATGGTAATCCACTCCTTCAGCATTTAATAATAATAGGTATAACAGTGATAGCTAACATTAATTGAGCTCTCACTATGAGTTATTATTAAAACCTTCACATAATGACTCATTTCACCTTTATAATAATCCATGAGGTAAGTATCATGGCCATTTCCTCTTTACAAATGAAGAAAGAGAGGCATAGAAACTAAGGGAAGTACTCAAGGCCACTCAGCTAATAAGTAGTTGACAGAAACCGTTGGGTTCTTGCTACACTTGAACTACGACCATACATTGTGCCAGGACCCCAGCACCCACGTTGGTGAGACGTAAGCAAAAGAGCAGTCTTTGCTTTCAGATCTCTTTCCTGTCTTCAAACACAAGGCAAAGCTGCCTGTTCTGGTCTTTCACAGGCATTCTTGGTTTTTTGTGTGTGTTTGTCCGTTTTTGTAAGAGATGGGGCTTGCTCTGCCACACAGGTTAGAGGGCAGCGATGTGATCATAGCTCACAGCAACCACAAACTACTTGGGTTCAAGTGATCCTCCTGCCTCAGCCTCCTGAGTAGCTGGTTGGTAGGTGTCACCACACCCAGTTAATTTTTCTTATTTTTTTTTTATTGAATGGTAACTATGTACATTAATGCACTTCTGGGGTACAGTGTAGGGTTTTCTTAATTATTCTTATTTAGAGATAGTATGGTTTCAAGCTCCTGGCCTCCAGTGATCCTCCTGCCTCAGCCTCCCAAAGTATGTGAATGCTGTGCCTAGTCCCACGGGCGCTCTTTTCTCCATCTAGGAAATTGGTCACAGAAAAGAGAAAATGGCAGGACACCTATGGCCATGGGTGTGTCCTTCTCTCTGCAAAAAGCTTATGATCCCTGAACAAAACCAGCAAGTCTTCAGACATACTGAAGCCAAAGCAGGACTATTATATGGCAGCGTTTCCATCAGCACGGAACAAAATTGACGGGATGACTGGAGACAGCCCTTCCCCTCAGGGCATTTAGAGGGAGTCAAACACCATTGCAACAGTAGAGGCCACAAAATAACTATCACCACTTACACCAAAGTAATTAAGACATGAAAGAATAGGAGAAAAAGACGTGTGTGATGGCATGTGCCACTGGGAGCCCAGCCCCGGGGAGGGTGGCCCTGGAGGCTTTCCTGAAAGAGTGACATGGAAGAAAATGACCAGGACTTTACTGTTTTGGGTGGGGAGGACGTTAGTGGGGGTGAGAAAGAATCCAGGAAAGGAAACATCCCACGTGCAGACAGCAGGAAGCACTGTGGCTTCCCAATGGCAGGAGGGGACGTGGCAGTGGCACAGCGTGACACACTCAGAACAGGTGGGAGCCACTGTGCTGCCCTGATAACCACATGGGCTTTGTCCTAAGAGCAGAACAAACCACTGAGGGGCTTAACCAGAGAAGTAATATAATAAAATCTGCATGTCTATTTTATTTTTATTTTTTTTATTTTTTTGAGACGGAGCCTCAAGCTATCCCCCTGGGTAGAGTGCCATGGCATCACAGCTCATAGCAACCTCCAACTCCTGGGCTCAAGCGAGTCTCCTGCCTC